>VSMD01074411.1:0-27204 GCA_008750895.1 Mirza zaza | reverse complement strand
AAAATCCCTCCCAATCACATTGTTGCAGCTTTAGGATGCTTGGTTATTCCTAGTAGTTAAGCAATAGAAGAAACACAGACATAGATACCTTGAAGCAACTTGTGAATAGGGCCTGAAGAGACCTCTCATTCATTCTTCCTTTCTCTTTTTGAGACAGGGTCTTGCTCTCTTGCCTGGGCTGAAGTGTAGTGGTGCTATCACAGCTCACTGTAACCTTGAACTCCTGGGCTCAAGCAATTCTCTTGGCTCAGCTTCCTAAGTAGCTGGGATTACAGGCGCACACTACTGCGCCTGGCTAATTTTAAATAATATTTTGTAGAGACAGGGTCTTGCTACTGCCCAGGCTGGTCTCAAACTCCTGGCCTCGTGATCCGCCCACCTCGGCCTCCCAAAGAGCTAGGATTACAGGCGTGAGCCACCGCGCCCGGCCTCGTTATTTCTTATCCACAATTCAGACCCTGAAAACATGTAGCCACCTGCCTATCTACATCACTGTCATTAACTGCTGAGTGAAAGGAATACTTTGAATGTCAAGGACAAATTATAAAAGAGAACACTTCTAGAAAGCAGTTTTCATTTTCAAAAAGATGGTCTGGCTGGGCACACTGATGTGAGCCTGTAGTCTTAGTTACTTGGGAGGCTAAGGTGGATGGATCACTTGAGCCCAGGGTTCTAGTTCAGCCTGAGCAACATAGTGATACTCTTGTCTCAAAAAAAAAAAAAAAAAAAAGTCTATATCCAAGGCCTTCAATCAGTAATGACAGAGCCACTGCCCACCGCTCTTAACCACAAGGACAGAAGCCATCATTCTTGTTACTATGAAAAGCACCTATTTATCAAGTTCTTTAAAACATTAAACATAGAAATTATTTCAGAAACCATAGCCTTGATCGAGTCTTCTGCTATATCTCTTAAGAAGAATTCTAAAAGCAACTTAAAAACATTGAATTTTAAACAATCTAAATATAGGAGCAAGGATACTCAATTTGATTGGCTCTACATTAATAATCATGTTCCAGCTCCTCTGTGCTCTTCATTATTCCATTTCTTAAAAGAATTATAATAGATGAAAACAAGAATGCTCTAGGGACAAAACTGAAGCTGATAACCTGTGGCCTACAAAGTGATTCCTATCAATGTACTTTGGATATAAGCACAAAGTCTCAAACATTGAGCAATATTGACTAGTCAACCAAAAAATGTTAGGTACAAAGTATTCAGGTAAGCTTTTCTAATTGAAATGCCTTGCAATTTTCCCAGGGCTTTAGCTTACTTAGTGCTTTAAATTGTTTTTCCTCATTTCCTCAATTGGCTCTAGGTAAAGATCATTTCTACAGTGGAAGGAGTGAAGACTCTGACTTTCTTGTCTGAACAGTTAACACTCATGGCCAGATATGGCATCTGGTTCTACCATCTAATCATGTATCATTGTTTAAGTCTGAAAAGCAATTCGTCAACATCAGGTGCTCAAATATTTTAAGACTTAATTTTGGGGGCACATATTATGCAGTACTGTAGTTCCCCTATATTTTTAGTTTTTTCTTTTTGAAGGCTATTCAAGTGAAGCAGTGGGAGTGGAGAAAGAACAAAGTAATCTGTAACTGGTTGTGATCAATTAGTTCTAAATATCACTGCACTCGAACTGGCCTAAGTTTAGATTTTGATCTAAGATACAACATTAAAACGCCATACTGTATTTGTTTCTGTTACATTGAGTTAAAAATCAGGGGTTAAAATAAAAATATTCAATCTGAAAGACATGCCAGGCAGTGTTACAAGTGCTGAGACGTAACAGTGAATAAAGTCTCTGCTCTCATGGAATTTACATTCTAATGGGGAAAAGACAGAAAAGAAAAATGAGTCAGGCTCTCAAATTGAAATAATGACTAACCCTAACTCCAAGGGATTTTCACCAAGTACTGTAACTAGTCTTCAGGCCACCCAGCCAAATCCATAAAACAAGGTATTATGTTATCATTACTACACTGGTGAAACATGCTTTCTCTCACCCGTAATTTTAAGCTTCCTTGTGGTTTTCCAAATTTGTTGCGTAAATAACTAGTCCCTAATTCTGGCTAACTAGGTAGGCAGGCTTAAAAAGCACTGTTTGACAAGGGGCCAAGGAGCCAAATCAGGAGGAGAAAGCATGAGAGCCTGGGTAAAACTACTGCCAAGACTGTGGGGCTTTGGAAAGGACAGACTGTTCTGCTGGCTTAAAGACATGGTGCATACATTCAAATGAAAGGCTAAGGCAGGCATAAAAGGGCAAGCAATGCCTTGGTTCTCGTAATTAATAGAGCTCGCGGGGGGTGGGAGGGGTGGTGGGGTGGGGGTGCGGGGAGGAGCTTAAGCCTGCCCCAAATCCGCTTCTTGTGTGAATTAATCGCCCGACGCTGATCTTTACTAGGAAGGAATTACTAGAGCCCGTTTCATGCTCTGAACTTTCTCTCCATACTACATATCACAGTACGAAATTATGTATTTGTCATTTTTGGGGCAATGACAATTCGTCATTGTTTTCTCAGTCTTGTTAACGGCCGTATAGCCAGCATCTGGTCCAGTGCCTGGCGCTGAGAAACTGGGGTTACGAAATATTTACTGAATGAAAGAGCAGAGCGAGATGGAGAGGAAGATTGACTACTTCCCTACTACTGGGCCTCCTAAGGGCGATAAAAAAAAAAAAAAAAAAAAAGAGGAGGCGCAGTACACCTAGACCCTTTCCCATCCAAAGGCCCAGGGGTCACGGGGACATAGGCGGTATTGTAGACCGGAGGATGCAGAACGCCAAGGTCACGAAATGCAGAAAGGAAAGCGGAGCCAGGTCGCCGGCGCCCCAGAAGCCCTCCTCCTCTGCGCTTCTCCCGCCTGCCCGCACACGTGCGGCAGCCAGCCGCCGCCTAGTACACCCGCGCAGGCCGGAGGTAGGCACCGACAGGTGCGCCCGCTGCCCCCCAGGGCAGCCCGTCAAGGGCACGCGCGCCCCTGGCGCCCCAGCCAATCGGCGCGAGGCCGACCGGCGCCGCAGCCCGCGTGCTCCCTCCTTGCCCCCCGCCCAGAATGGAAGTCCGGGAACCGCAGAGGGCCACACTTCCTTCCCCAGGGGACTGCGCCGTTCCGCCCTCCTGCTGTTCTTTATTGGGGGAGAGAGGGATGTGGTACCCTGAGGGTCACTGTGAGGCGCGGACACCCAATCTTCAGCCCCCAGTAAAGGGAAGTTGAGGGGGTTGCAAAGAAGGCATGTGGGGTGTGTGTGCGGTGTGCGCGTGTGTTTGAGTGTGTGTGTACAGGGGTGGGGAGGAGCAGATGCTTTGGGGCGTCCGCAGCGCGGCTGGGCAGGGCCCGTCGTCCTGGCTCCATCTCCGTCTCTCTTGGCTTACCTGGCTCGGGCAGAGGCTGCGGCGGCGAGGCCTGGGTGGAAGGCATTGGCGATCCCGGAGAGGACGCGGCCGGAGTGCAGCAGGGCCATGGTGGGCGACAAGAGGGCAGTGGGTGGCTGCGGGACAGAGCGGAGGGCAAGTGGGCGCAGGCACCAAGGCGCTGGCTCCTGCTGAAGGTAAGGACAGTGACTTCCCCCGGCGGGGCTAGAGCGGCCGCGCGCCAGCCCGAGCCGCGTCACAGCGTCCCCTGGCGGCCGGGGGCGGAGCGGCCAGGCCTCTGCGGAGGATCCGGAGAATAATGACGACACAGTTTATCACCGCCTACCTGCGCCGGCGCCGGTTCCGCTTCATTGATTTAATCGTGCCGGAGGGGACCAAAGAGCTGGCTGCTGTTTTGCCAGTTTGAAAGCTGGGAAAAATGTAGGCTACATAGGTGAAGTATTTTTCCCAAAGCCATACAGTTATAAAGTTAAAGACACCCAGGTGTCTTTACTTTCAATTCTAAACCATCAGCTGGACTGTTTCCCCGTGTGCAAGTCATCTCACCTTCTTCCTGTTTCCTTATCCCTCTTTCGAAGAGGATATAGCACGCATATTTTGTGAGGATTAAGTGAGATTAGCAGATTATGTCTAAAAACAGGGCCTGATGTTGTAAGCAAAAAATAACCCATGGTTATTAATTAGAAACTTGTGTATATCAAATCCTTATAATTGTGTGGAAAGTGAATGAATCAATTTTAAAGGAAAAAGTGAATCAATTTGAGGCAAGTCTACGAATCAAATAAGTCTGCGTAAACCTGGGCAATTTCTCTGATACTTTTCTCTAAAACTCAGATAGAACTGTCCCTTGCCAATTTCACTTATCCTTTGTGGCTCCACACTGCACATGTGGGCCTCCAGATCCCCAAGTGTGGCTCATCCACCAAATCCAAACTTCACAGAACAAATCCTTTTTTTTTTTTTTTTTTTTGAGACAGAGTCTCACTTTGTTGCCCAGGCTAGAGTGAGTGCCATGGCGTCAGCCTAGCTCACAGCAACCTCAAACTCCTGGGCTCAAGCGATCCTCCTCCCTCAGCCTCCTGAGTAGCTGGGACTACAGGCATGCGCCACCATGCCCGGCTAATTTTTTTTCTATATATATATTAGTTGGCCAATTAATTTCTTTGCATTTATAGTAGAGACGGGGTCTTGCTCTTGCTCAGGCTGGTCTCAACTCCTGAGCTCAAACAATCCACCCGCCTTGGCCTCCCAGAGTGCTAGGATTACAGGTGCGAGCCACCACGCCCGGCCTAGGGTGCATCTTAATGGTCTATTTTGATTACATCTACGAAAACCCTATTTCCAAGTAAATCACATTAAGAGGTACTTTTTAGGTTAGAACTTGAACATATTTCAACCCATAGCAACCACTGTCCTACAAACACAACAATTATGCTTCCAGGTATAAACTCAAGAGACGTACACATTTATAAGGGTGTCAGTGAAGCATTGTTTATTCAAGCAAAACACAGGGAACAACCTAGTTGCACATAAATGGGAGAATAGATGGATGTGCTGCTAGAGGCACATGGTGGAGCATTATCCAACTGCTGACATGAATGAGCTCAGTAGGTGTCAACATGGATAGACATCAAAACATTTTAAAAAGTTGCAGAACTATACATAAAATATGGTAAAAATTTAAAAATACACAGAACCATGCCATACATTAATTCGTAAATGTATGTAAAAATTTGAAAAATATACAAAGGATGTAGTTGCATATAAGATCAGGAAGGCATGAGAGAGTTATTTGCCTTTGAGGGGAATGAGACAATTTTGTCATATTTGCTTCATGAAAATGAGATCAGATTAACAGTTGTCACCATTGTGGGGGTGGGTATTTGTTACATTGGATTCTGTGCTTTTTTTGTGTATATGTGTGTGTGTGTATGTATGTATATGTGTGTGTGTGTATATATATATATATATGCTAATTTGAGTTACTGGTATGAAAGGTAGATTGGAAAGGGCCGCTCTAGAGGTGGGGAGATCAGGTAGAAAGAAGGTTGACATGGTAATACAGGCAAGACTTTCTGATTGCCCAAGTTCAGGTAGAGGTGGCAATGATGGAGAAAAGATTACAGATCTGGGACATACCAAGGAGGTAGAATGAAAAGGATTTGGTGATTAGACACAAGGAAAGGTAGAAAAGGAATCAGAAATAATTTCCAGTGTATTAGTTAAAATTAGGGTTGTTTACAAGTAACAGAGACCCAAAATAATTGACTTAAGATAAAATTTGTTTTTTTCACATAAAAATCTGGAGATAGGCAGTCCAGGGCTGGTGTGGCATTTCTGACCCACAGAGTCCTCTGGAACTTTGTCCTGAGGCCTTACCCGAATGGTCCAAGATGGTAGCCACAGCTTCAGGCATCACTTCTCCATTCCACACACTGGCTGTCTTTTAAAGGAGTTGTTAGGTTATTAAGTGTGGAATGTCCAATTTCCTTAGGTAGTAAGTTTGAGAGTTGATGTCTCTGACATTTCACTTTGACAGTTTTTTATTGTGTAGGTATATCCTCATTCCTTAAAATGCAAGTTTTGGCTTGTGATTATCTTTTAACTTTTTTTTAGAGCAATTTTTGTGAAGCCATGGATAAGTCAAAAATTCATCTTATTTTTGAATATGAGTTCTGTCATGGAACCAGTGCAGTGCAGACAGCTCAAAATATCAAGGAAGTGTTTGGGAAGGATGTGGCTAATGAATGCACAATACGTCCATGGTTTGAGAAGTTTCATTCTGGTGATTTTAATCTTGCAAATGATCCATGTGGGTGACCTGAGACCAAAGTGGGTAATGATGAGCTGAAAGCTGTAGTGGAAGCGAATCCATCTCAATCGACGTTTGAATTAGCAGCAAGGTTTCACATTACTATTCCAACAATATTGGACCATTTGAAACAAATGGGTCAGTTGAAGAAGCTGGATAGATGGGTACCGCATGAATTAAACAAGCATCAGAAGAGAAATCATCTGGAAGCTTGCCTTTCTTTGCGGTCACGACATAAAGGCGAACTGTTTCTACACCATGTTGTTATAGGTGATAAAAATGGATTATTTTTGACAATTGCAAGTGTTCAACACAATGGTTAAAAACTGAATATTCATCAAAAAAAAGCTAATGGTGGTCATGCGTGGTGGCTCATGCTTATTATCCTAGCACTCTGGGAGGCTGAGGCAGGAGGATTGCTTGAGCTCAGGAGTTCGAAACCAGCCTGAGAAAGAGTGAGAACCCCATCTCTACCAAAAATAGAAAAAAGTATCCAGGTATTCGTAAATGTATGTAAAAATTTGAAAAATATACAAAGGATGTAGTTGCATATAAGATCAGGAAGGCATGAGAGAGGTGTGGTAGACCACTTGTAGTCCCAGCTACTTGGGAGGCTGTGGCAGAAGGATCACTTGAGCCCGGGAATTTGAGGTTGAGTTGAGCTGTGATGATACTACTATACTGTACCCAGGGCAACTCTGTCTCAAAAAAAAAAAAAAAAAAAAAGGCTAATGGTGTGTGTTTGGTGGTCCAGCTCAGCACTGGTATTATCCACTACAGCTTCATGAAACCTGGTCAATTGGTTACAGCATATGTCTACTGCTACCAATTGGACGAAATGATGACAATGCTTGCTGTTAAGCAGCCATGAGTGGTCAATAGATACAGGCTAATTCTCTTGCAAGACCACACATCAAAAAAACAATGCTACTCAAACTACAGAAGCTAGATTTGGAAACTCTGTGTCATCCACTGTATTCACCAGACCTTGCACCAACTGACTACCACTTCTTTCAGGCTTTGGACCACTTCTTGGAAGAAAAAATATTCAATTCCCAACAAGCTGTGGAAAACGCGTCGACTATTTCATTCCCACTAGCTCTCCAGGTTTCTTTGCTGCTGGCATAAGCAAGCTTCCATTAAGATAACAAAACTGTGTCGATAGTTTAGGCGTATGCTTTGATTAATTGTATTGCTTCTTGTTTGAGATATGATAAACTAAAATTTTCATTCAAAATCAGACATTTCATATTTAGTGACCTAATAAAATAGAAGGAGGTACAATGTATCAAAGATCAGATACAGGAGAGAAGGAAGCTCAATAAGTGCCAGCTGTGGAAATCAGGGAGGTCTTCATGGGGGAGATGGCATTGGATCTGAACTTTGGAGGATGTATGGTATTTCAGAAGTGGAGAAGGAAGGAAGAAAAAGTGTGGTCTACATCCCTCCTCCCTCTTCCTGTCCTGGATACCCACCTGCCCAGTCTCCCTCCACCTCCCTCCAGGAGAAGGCAATGGTGGGCCTCCTTTCTTTTCTAACTCATCCACCCCATGTGGCCATTTCCCTGGGTTTTTTTCACTCACCTTTCTCATACCTCCAAGCCTACTATTAATTTCTATGATTCTTGGCCAGGCGCAGTGGCTCACGCCTATAATCCTAACACTCTAGGGGGCGGAGGTGGGCGGATTGCTCAAGGTCAGGAGTTTGAAACCAGCCTGAGCAAGAGCAAGACCCTAACTCTACTTAAAAAAATAGAAAGAAATTAATTGGCCAGCCAACTAAAAATATATAGAAAAAGTTAGCTGGTCATGGTGACACAGGCCTGTAGTCTCAGTTACTCAGGAGGCTGAAGCTGAAGGATTGCTTGAGCCCAGGAATCTGAAAGTTGCTGTGAGCTAGGCTGACGCCATGGCACTCTAGCCCAGGCAACAAAGTAAGACTCTGTCCCAAAAAAAAAAAAAAAAAAAAAAAAAATTACTAGGATTTTTGAATCCTGCATTTCAGGTTTTGGTCCTGATATCCCACTTAGCAGCTGTGAGTGCTTGAAGCCATCCACCTGCCCTTGCAGTCTCCAGAGCGAATAGCAGCGCCCCTTGCCCTCAAGGTCAACCATGACATCTCTACTCTGTATTTTACAATATGAAGTATATATTCTTTTTTTTTTTTTTAAGACCATTAGTTGTGTTTCTTTTTTAAAAATTAGTTTTAATAAAGCAATGTGCAAATCTCTGGACTAGGCAGTCTGAGTGACCATTGGGTTCAGGCATTCAGTACATCAGGTGTCAGCACTTAGAACTTAATAGATACTGTGCTCTGTTCTGCTGTGTCTGGAGCTTCTCCAGGCCTCTCTTCCATTTCCTGCTGGCCCCTGGAGAGACTCAGAGGAAGTATTTCCAGAATGAGCTCAGAAAGAGCTGCCCTCAGGTCTCCAGGTGGATATACATATACATACATACATATATATATATATACATACACATATATATATACACACACATACATACATATATATACATACATACATATATATATACACACATATATATATATACACATACATACATACATATATATATATATATATATATATATATATATATATATATATATGGTTCTCCTGGGAGAAAGGGGGTGGGGAATGCCTGTGAGGGGGTCCTAAGTCAGAGACGTCCTTTCTTCACCTTACTCACCTTCATCATCATTTGTATTGCTATTTTTAAATTACTCTTTCCATAGCTGGAAATTATGCTGGCATTTTGAAAGCTACCTGGAACTGAGCTATCTGATCACCAGGGATCAATACACACAAAGCTTTGCTGGCAAAGAAATAACCCCTCTTAACCAAAAGCCTCATGCTGCCACCTCAATCCTGTTGATGTTGTGGACTTTAGAACTCTGGTTACTAAAAGGGCTTTTAGAGCTCATTTCGAGAGCTCTGTGAATGCATTATGAGTGCACTGTGACATGCACTGTGATGTTCTGTGCTCTGTGAATGCACTGTGATGTTCATTGGAATCACCTTGAGATCTTGTGAAAATGCAGATTCTGATTTAGCATGGGGGTGGGGGGCTGTGATTCTATTTTTCTAACAAGCTCCAGGGTGAAGCCAATGCTGGCTGGTGGACCATGTTTTGAGTAGCATAGATCTAGTCCATGCCCTGCCAGCTATTTATAAATGTCAGACTGAGGCCCAGAGACAGGAAACCTGTGTTCCAAACTCCAGACTTCCCTCCATATATATAGAAAAATCTGAGGCCAAATGAAGGAAGTATTGCCAAAGGTCACATAGCAAACTGGAGTTTGAGGCTAGAAACAAAAGCACAGATGAAGGGTAGATTCCTTTTATCAATTTCAACACCAAATACAGACATCTAAGAGGACCTCCTGGTCTGTGCCCAGTGCTGAGCTGACTCAGTGGCCTGTCCAGGAATGATCTTGGAGCTTCTGCTGTATGCCCAATCTATAGGATCTGTTCTACAGGTCAGCCTTCAGGCTGCAGGAAGAAAAAACCCAGCCTCCCCTAGGGCCAGAAGACGGAGAGGGAGTATTCTCATGTGTTCTCACACCTTTGGGGAGTGCTCTCTGATCACAGTGAAAAGCAGGATTGGGTAGAGGGAGAAGCTGAGCTGCACCAGTAACAAAGCTTCTAAAGCTGGAATGGCCCTGCAGAGCTGTCCTGAATTGGGATGAGGGAGCTTGACTTTTATTCCTCTGCAGTGACTTCCCCCACAAAACACCCTTTCCCATCTCCTGCTGCTGAGTGACTTTCCCTGGGCAAGTGAGTGCTTCAGTGGAAAGGAAGTGTGTGTGTGTATGTGTGTGTGTGGCAGGACATCTGAGCAACATATCATAGCATCCACTACATAGATGTTTGTGTAGATTGTGTAAGGAGCAAGTGTGGGCCGGGCGCGATGCTCACGCCTGTAATCCTAGCACTCTGGGAGTGGCAGGCAGATTGCTTGAGGTCAGGAGTTCGAAACCAGCCTGAGCAAGAGCAAGACCCCGTCTCTACTATAAAATAGAAATAAATTAATTGGCCAACTAATATATATAGAAAAAATTAGCCGGGCATGGTGGTGCATGCCTATAGTCCCAGATACTTGGGAGGCTGAGGCAGAAGGATTGCTTGAGCCCAGGAGTTTGAGGTTGCTATGAGCTAGACTGATGCCACGGCACTCACTCTAGCCTGGGCAACAAAGTGAGACTCTGTCTCAAAAAAAAATAAAATAAAATAAAAAAAGGAGCAAGTGTGTGTGAGGTGCCCATGTAGACATGGGTGGGATGTGTGTGTGTGTGTGTATAAGTAGTTGTCTATGGAGAGCATAGATGTGCACTTGGGGTGGTTGTGTTTGAGCATGACCTTGTGTTTTTTTTTTTTTTGAGACAGAGTCTCACTTTGTTGCCCTGGCTAGAGTGAGTGCCGTGGCGACAGCCTAGCTCACAGCAACCTCAAACTCCTGGGGTCAAGCGATCCTCCTGCCTCAGCCTCCCAAGTAGCTGGGACTATAGGCATGCACCACCATGCTCGGCTAATTTTTTCTATATATATTTTTAGTTGATCAATTAATTTCTTTCTATTTTTTTTAGTAGAGACGGGGTCTCGCTCAGGCTGGTTTCGAACTCCTGACCTCGAGCAATCCGCCCGCCTGGGCCTCCCAGAGTGCTAGGATTACAGGCGTGAGCCACCACGCCCAGCCTGATCTTGTGTTTTTGCATTGGTGTGCATATGTGAAAGTCAGTGAGTGAGATGTGTCTCTGTGCAGGTATCTGTGTGTGCACATGTGTGCATGCTTGTGTTCTGTATGTGGGACAGGTAGGGAGTAGATGTGTGCCAGCTTCCAGACCCATCAGGCCAGAAGGACAGAGGAGGCTGGATTGTGCCAGGGAAGGGGATTCTGGGTTGCCTTAGTGGCCTTGGGTGGGGAGGGCATGGTACTGGTTGAACGGACCATTCTTATCTGGAGAAGTAGCTCTTCCTTTGGACCAGGGCCTTTTGTATCCCCACAATTCCTGTGGTACATGCCCAGCCTGCCACAGGGAAATGAGGAATTGCTGGAGGGATACCTGGGTCAGGCACTGCTTCACCAGTCAAACTGGCCTAGGAAGTGACAGGAGGGGGTAGTTGCTGGTGACTGTCCCTCCTCAGGGCTGGAGAGCATCTCCTGAGCAGAATATACTAGTCTCTGGCTAGTGGCCCCTCTGGAGAGACCTCTCCCACTGGCCCACAGGTGTCCAAATACTTTTCTGTGCATGTGAAATTACTCATAAAAAGTACACCCACTCACCCACCTGATAATCATAAGGAATTTTTTTCCCTACCACCTTCCCTCTGCCTCTCAATCATAAGGAATTTAATAAATGACTTTTTTTTTTTGAGACAGAGTCTCACTTTGTTGCCCAGGCTAGAGTGAGTGCTGTGGTGTCAGCCTAGCTCACAGCAACCTCAAACTCCTGGGCTCCAGTAATCCTAGTGCCTCAGCCTCCCGAGTAGCTGGGACTACAGGCACGCGCCACCATGCCCGGCTAATTTTTTCTATATATATTAGTTGGCCAATTAATTTCAATTTATAGTAGAGACAGGGTCTCGCTCTTGCTCAGGCTGGTTTCGAACTTCTGACCTCGAGCAATCTGCCCACCTTGGCCTCCCAGAGTGCTAGGATTATAGGCATGAGCCACTGCACCCGGCCAATAAATAACTTTTTGACCTACTTTATTAGTAGTATCCATCTGTGGCTCTCTGTTTTGCAGCCCCAGGTATGTCTTGATTCCCCTCTGCTCTGCCTCACGCTCAGACTTTCCACCAGAAGGACCCCAGATCCCGTTGGCTACATTCATAACAGCAGGAGCAGCAGGTGCGAGGTTGGCCCTCGGTTCCTGCTGGCTGCTTGTAGGGACAGGGAACACAGCAGCAAATGTGCCCTTGAGCACCTGGATGTGCCCAGTGTTGTTCCAGGGACTGTGGGACAGGAAAAGGCCAGACACAGCCCTGGTGTGCTCAGCGTGGAGGCTCTGGGAGCCCAGATGGAGAGAGGTTGCTCCTGGCTGGGAAAGCAGGAGAGCTGGCAGGGAGGAGGAGCCATGTGAGCAGGGCTGGGAAGGATAAGGAGGGGGTGTTTCAACATCATTATCTGTGCTTCACAGATCTAGTATTTGGGAGAAGAGCTGGTCGCAGTTGTCTTCCCCATTGACACAGTGTGAGCACAGGCCCCAGGAGGTGAAATGACTTACACGGGGCCAGACAGAGCACCTCTGTGAGCCGTGCCTTTCGGATAGTTGGCCTGTTGCTTTTCCTAATCAGTTCTGTTCCTTTGGCTGCCTGTGCTAGGGCCACCCTGCTTTGCCACAGGGGTGAGAACTAGGCACCAGAGCCAGCCAAACATATCCTACCCTCAAATCACTGTCTCAAGATCTCACATGCCCATTGTTGAGTCATTTCTGACTAATCTATGCACTTCCTTAAGCCAGAAATCCCAGAGTCATCCTTCATCTGTCTCTTCCTCACCTCCCGTGTTCCCCACTTGATCTCCAGAACACATCTGGAATAGTAATAGTAACGGTAGTGATAATAAATATGGATTTGCTCATTTATTCCTCACAATGATGCTATGAAGTTGGTGCTCAAGGTCCATAGCCAGGGAGGGGCAGAACAGGGATTCAACCCCAGCTGTCTGCTCCTTACCACCTGCCTTTCCCCATCTGCATGGCCACCACCATCAGTGGCTCTCTGGGCCACACCAAAAGCCCCTCACTGGACTGTATGAGTCCAGTCTGGCCTGTTTAGGACACTCCCCACAGAGCAGCCAGCAGGATCCTTCTAAAGTATGCAGCCAATCATGTTTTAAGCAACCCTTGCTTAAAACCCTTCAGAGGCTCTTTAGTGCTTTCAGCCTAGAGTCCAGTCTCCTCCACATGCCCCTTCAGGAAGCCTTGTGGGATCTGCCCACTGACAGAAGCAGGTGCTAGCCTCCCCCATGCGGCAGACAATGCCAGTAGTCCACCCACAGCCATTGGGTCCCTTAACTGCCTTGATGTCCCCTGCTCCCTGTGTGCTTTCACTCTCAACAGGCAACCATTATGTGCCTAGAGCAGTAGCAGCCACCCTAGGGGATGTTGGAACTAGGGCAATTATAAAAGAATATACTGCATCTGCCACAAGCCTTGCAGTGATCATCTTGAAGGTGGGAACCATGATTTTGGGTTCTCTTTTTTTTGGAGACAGAGTCTCGCTTTGTTGCCCAGTCTAGATTGAGTGCCGTGGCGTCAGCCTAGCTCACAGCAACCTCAAACTCCTGGGCTCAAGTGATCCTCCTGCCTCAGCCTCCCGAGTAGCTGGGACTACAGGCATGTGCCACCATGCCCGGCTCATTTTTTCTATATATATTTTTAGTTGTCCAGCTAATTTCTTTCTATTTTTAGTAGAGATGGGGTCTCACTCTTGCTCAGGCTGGTCTCGAACTCCTGAGCTCAAACAATCCACCCACCTCGGCCTCCCAGAGTGCTAGGATTACAGGCATGAGCCACCATGCCCGGCCTGATTCGTTTTTGTATGGTAAACTAACCTATATTCCTGATATAAATCTCGCTTGCTCACAGTGTATAATCATTTTTGTAGGCTGTTGGATTCATGTTAGTAGTATTTTGTTGAGGATTTTTGCATCTATATTCATAAAGAACATTGGTCTTCAGTTTTTTTTTTTGTGATGTCTTTATTTGGTTTTGATGTTAGTGTAATAATATTGGTCTCATCAAAAGAGTTAGGAAGTATTGTCTTCCCTTCTATTTTTTTGGAAGAGTTTATTGTTTCTTGAGTGTTGCTGAAGTCTTTCTGCCACCAACGACCCTTTTGAGATCTCAAAATATTTCATACCCTTGTTCCGGACTTTGTGTTTTTGTCTAATAATGGGAAAATCATCAGTATTTAAAGTCAGAATTAACAGAATACTATCATCAATAATCAGTATAAAAGAAAGAAAAAAAATTAAGTCAGAAGATCGAGAATTGGGACTTGGCTGTCACCTTTACCTGTTTTGTTACCATGAACAAATCATTTGAAAGTTAAGAAGGTTAAGATAATCATTACCAGTATTATCACCTTTATATTTGCCATTTATTGATTATTTATTATGGACCTCATATGCCTTTATTACCTTTAAGTTTCACATGAACCTACAGGTTGCTGCTATAGCTGCTATTATTGTGCCTATTTTATAGATAAGGAAATGTGGCACAGAGAAGCTAAACTTCTTAAATTTGTGACCTTTGGCAGATGGCAGAGCTGGAGTTTTAACTTAAGTCGTCCAGCTCCAGAGGTTACAGATTAATAGCCACTTGCTAAATCCTTGAGGTGCTGGGGAATTTTGAATATGTTTGTGTGTGTGTGTTTGTGTGCATATGTGTGTGTGTGTGAATAAGTCCTCCTCTAGTTCTCATAGCTGTTATCATTGTCATTGTAAAGATGAAGAGGCAGAGACTCAGAAAGATTTAAAAACTTGCCAAAAGTCACAGGCTAATAATTGGTATTAAAGGCATTTGAACTAAGAGCTGTATATCTGCAAAATCTAAGCTCTATCCATTATATGATCCTGATGTTTCTGAAACAGTTTCCTCATGTGCAAATAAATGTAATAATAACACTTCCCTAATATTTATTTGGTATTCCCCTCAACACCAAATAATCATGGTTGTCTATGCACATCTTTGTCTATGGAAACATCGTGCCATCTTGCTGACTCTGGGCTCAAGGATGAGGAGGATGTCTAATTTTTTTTAGGGCCTTGTACAACATGGGAGGTAATTTGTCTTTGTTAGAAAAACAATTGAGTGGTGAGTTCATCCTGAAGCATAATTAGTCCCAGACCTGTGTGTCCCAGAGGAATTCCTTTCTATTTTGGCAAAACACAGTCCCTGAGGCCTAGGGACATGCTTCAATCAGCAGGGCTTCATTCCTGCTACCTCCAAGAGACTCTACTTCTCTCTACAAAACAAAAGGGTAGGTTTTTTTTTTTTCTTTTTGCCAGCACTGAGGTTAATTGAGTAATATAAATTTCAGCTGATAGGCCTGCATTTCTGTAGTTGCTCTTTTTGGGTTAAAAAACAAAGGGCACAATTATGAAGCAGAAGACATTTATTATACTTGTTTTTGCCTTGAGAACATGTCTCAAAGCAAAGACATTGAAAAGACTTTGAAAAGGCTTTCTGAGCACTAAGGTTTAATTAGAGAATGGTTGCCAGCCAGCCTCCAAATGACAGGATTTGCATGGAAAATTTTCACTTCTAAGTTTTTGGAATAGCTTTATTGAGCTACAATAGAGCATATGGCTTTATTGCATACAATTCTCCTAGGTAAAGTGTACAATTCAAAAGTTTCTAGTTGGCCTGGCGTGGTGGCTCATGCCTGTAATCCTAGCACTCTGGGAGGCCGAGGCAGGCGGATTGCTCAGGGTCAGGAGTTTGAAACCAGCCTGAGCGAGACCCCGTCTCTACTAAAAATAGAAAGAAATTAATTGGCCAACTAAAAATATATAGAAAAAATTAGCTGAGCATGGTGGCACATGCCTGTAGTCCCAGCTACTCAGGAGGCTGAGGCAGAAGGATCACTTGAGCCAAGGAGTTTGAGGTTGCTATAAGCTAGGCTGATGCCACGGCACTCTAGTCCGGGCAACACAGTGAGATTCTGTCTCAAAAAAAAAAAGTTTCTAGTTTATTCACAGTTGTGCAATCATCACCACAGTCAATTTTTAAACATTTCATCATGTTAAAATCAATCTTGTAACTAAAACTAAAACTGCTAAAGAGCCTTTATTTCTCCCATTCTCCCCTGGCCCCCTACACTCTCGAGGTCCTAGGCAACTACTAATCTGTTTCTATAGATTTGCCTATTCTAGATCTTTCATATAAATGGTATCATACAATAAGTGATCTTTGGTAATTGTACTTTAATCGTGAGTCATGTTAGTTCCTGTTCACAGAGCAGCCATAAATGTGAGGAAATGTTTACTTTCTGTTCTTACTGGCTTAAATATTTTGGCCCATGTGACCTAGGGTCCCCTCCACCTTGGCTTTGGTAAAGTTGATTAGTTATAGAACTGTTTTCTCTCTCTACCCTTTTAGCAATAAAATGCTTTCTTCCTGATTGAGGACAAATAGAAAATCTTGTGTAAATTCACCTTGGGTTGCGGGGGATCATGTGCGTTGTCTTAGATCTTAGCTGTTTGCCTTCATATCTGCTCTCATAATAGCCCTCAGAGTCTCTGGTTTCAGTGTCCATTATAATGTCAGATGGAGTCTTTGCAACTTGCGGAGGATCTTCCACCTCTCCTCTACTTTGAATGAATTGATGCGATCAAGGCAAGAACTCAGAATTCACATAGATGATCAAGTCAGAATTCACATAGATGACCAGTTGGTCATCACATAGATGACCAAGTCAGATGACCCTCTCAGAGGGTGAGAGGCCATGTGGAGAAGAACCAGGTTATCCTAGATGATGTCAGCACCAACCACCAGAAGTGTGGGGACACCTGGACAGTCCATCCCAGGTGAGCTATCAGAAAACTGTAGCCCCATGAGTGACTCCAGGCAAGCCAGGAGAAGTTCCTATTTGAGCTCAGCCAAAATACAGAATCACGAACAAATAAATAATTATGGTTTAAAATCACAACATACTGGTGTGGCTTGTTATGTTGCAGTACATAACTGAAAACAGGACATTTTTTTTTGTTCTTTATAAAGGTCTTGTATTTGAAGGAGGCCATAGGAAATTAGGAAGGAATATTGTTCTCAGTAGGAAAATCCTCTCTTTTTATCTTATCTTTTTTATTCGATTAACCCTCATTCATTATTTAGGTCTCAAATTAGGTAACCTTTTTGTGGGAATCCTTCTCTGACTACCCAGAGATAGGGTTAGGTGCCCCTTTGATGAGCTTCTTCACACACTGTTCTTATTATAATACATTTCATACTTTATAATAATAATTCCCCATTTTTTCTTGTCTATTTTCTCTTTGAAGTCCTGCGAGGGCAGAGATAGAGCCTCAAACATCATTCACTGTCACTTAGAATCTGGCATAGCACATCACATATATATAGAAGAATTTTCTGCTATGGATCTCAGCAGTTCATCAGATACTTACTGATGCCTTCAGCAGGCCACCTACATGTGGGGCAGTGTTGAGTGTGATAATGCCCTTCCTTATGATGAGGTAAACTCTATCTGCCTACCTTCTATTTATAGTCCTACATCTGATCATTAGCGTTAGAAAAAAAAATTCTCTGCATATTTGGGTATAGGTGCTATGTTCTCCTTTTCTCTTTATTTTTTAAGCAACACATTCCAAACTTAATGCTATGTTCACTTTAAATAATTTCTTCTTTAGCCCATGGCATGAGAAACAGCTAAGGACCCTGGGGATATCTGGCCTGAAGTTCTTGATCATTTAATTTTTCTTCTCTGGTTAACAAAACACATCTTAAAATGTCATGGTAAGAACTTAGCACCACCAGGAGTGGTCTGACGTAGGCAGAGTAGAGTGAGATGATCACTTCCATCATTTAGAATTTTATTCTTTTACCAATGTAACTTAAGCACATATTGATTTGCAGATGATAATGACCCTGTGGCCAGCAGTAGCATATATGAAAAAAGAATTCTGGGTTAGAGTTATTTAACATGTAACTTCAAACTAAGAATGCACAGTTTATTTTATTTATCAATCTTTTTGAAAGGTGTGGCAATTTTCATGTAACTTAAAAAAGTGTATGTGGGCCAGGTGTGATGGCTCACACCTGTAATCTTAGCAATTTGGGAGGCCCAGGTGGGAGGATCACTTGAGGTCAGGAGTTCAAGACCAGCATGAGCAAGAGCAAGACCCCATCTCTACAAAAAATACAAAAATTAGTCAGCTGTGGTGGTGCATGCCTGTAGTCCCAGCTACTCAGGAGGCTGAGGCAGAAGGATCACTTGAACCCAGGAGTTTGAGGTTGCAGTGAGCTATGATGATGCCACTGCACTCTAGCCTGGCCAACAAGAGTGAGAGCCTGGCTTTAAAAAAAAAAAAGGTGTATGTGGTGATGAGCCATTTTAGGTGCTATTGTGATTATGGAAAATGGCATTTTATGCAATACCTGTGAGAATTCACATTGGTAAGAATTCCACGTTCTATTCTGTTTACGGCTTGGCTTTAGTAGGAAAATTACTATTTAGCACTTGGCAAAATTCTTTAGTTCTACTGGATCCTATATGTAAAAGGAAACAAAAAATGCAATTGACACTAAATTCTTTTCAGAGAACTGGATAGTCTTGTCTTTCCAGTATTGTAGAAAATGCTGGAACAGTAGAAAAAAATGGGGTTAGTTTGTGTCTCCTTTCTACTACTAGATTGTTGTATGACAATGGAGAAATGACTAAATCCCACTGAAAATCAGTTTTCTGGAGTGAAAATGGGATAAAGTTATATCACAGTGCCTGGTATGAGCATGTTTATTAACATCAGCTCTTCATTTGCTGCAGTTTCCTGCAGTTCCTGGATGTGTGGAGTACAACCTCCACCAACTGGTGCCCTGGTTGACAGTGAGGGCAAATAAATCCTGCTACTGAAACTGTTACTTAGTGTGCTACATCTCTAGTAACTTCTATGTTTAAAATTGTAAGTAAGGAACAGATGCAAGATCCCTCTGAACCTTGCTTGGTAGTTCAGGAGCCTTTTTGCACTGTGGACATCTTGTGTGGGGTGGTGTGTGTTTAAAATAGTCAACACCTGTATAGAAGGTAACAGGACCCTCTACTGGAATGAGGGCGGGAGTGTGTGTACCTGTGGCGGTATGAGGACTGCCAGGAGATGTTTTTTGAACCAGCCCTGGAACCCCTGCCCCAATAGGCGGTGAGTCTTCAGGCCCTCTAGCGTTCCTTAAGCTTATTCCACGGTGTTAACACAGGTGGCCATGGCTGTTTGTAGCATCTCTGGGCAGATGCTGCCATCTCGTGGTTAACATCTTACAATGCTCTATGCAGTATGCGAGCTGAAAGGGCTGAGCGTTTTTTACCTTGATTCTCAGCAAGCCCAATTCTGCTTTTGGAAGAGAACTAAGCAATTATACCAGAGAGTAATCTTAAAAACTTATAAGTTGGAATAAAGATAGATGTATTCTGGAGTAAAATGTGTATCATGTTTATTTTTAACTTAATAGGAACTTTATAAAATGCTAAGCCTCTTAAGGCCGTCTATCCAAATCCCTGATAAACCTGTTCACTCTGTTCTCATTGTATTTACTTAAAGAAAAAACCCAGATCTTTGTAATATGGACTTGTGTACATATTTAACCATGAAAAGTCCGAGATCCACTCTCCTGGATACATTTTTAAATTTGGAAATTCAAACATGGGCATATGTTAATTGGAAAGGACATAAAATGATAAGAAGAAAACATCTCCCTCCTCATATCCTCTTTCCCCAAAGGAAGTCAATATAAATGGTTTCTTCTAGATTAAACATTAATATACACCATGTATTTATGTAGAAAGTTATGAATCTCAGTTCGCAAACAAAGGTGTGAAACAAATATGCTTTAATTTTAGAACAAACATTTTCTATTTTGAGCCCAATCTTAAGAGGTTGGTGGCAATGTAACCCCCCAACCCCAAGAGTCATGTTGCATGTTAAAGTTTTGTGGTTAGCTGACGTGATATTTGGTTCTTGTTTATTCATTCTCCCAGGGGATCTTTGTGATGTCAGTGCTTTCTGACCATTAGGTGGTCCTCCACCACTTCCATGGCATGCTCAGGACACGGGACTCAGCCAATCCCATCCACATATCCGTTTGCGTAGATGTGCCACTGGGCATGGCCTCTCTCAGGTTCTGCAACCTCTTGGGTATTGCTTTTGGAACCTCCTCTCTCACCTCCTCCTCCTCTTCCTCTTCCTCCAACTCTAGCCTCAGAAACCACCTCCTTTCCCCTTTCTCCTCTCCCCATGCCCCCTGCCTAAAGGATCTTCTTTCTAGTTCTCTTCTGTCCTACTTCTAGCCAAGTAGTCCTAATGTGTTCCTATCTCTTCTTTTTATGGCTTAAAATTTAGATAAAGATCTCAGGAGAATTTGCAACATCTCTCTGATTTCTACTTTGCATTGTTTTTCTCCTGAGGCAATGAATGATATGATCAATTACTTACCTATCTCCATGGAAGAGAAATTGGAAAAGCATGCTACAGAGATTCCACAGAGATATCTCAAAATGTTATTTGCTATATTTCTCTTTCTGAGAAATCTTTGTGGCAATGATGGCAGCCTAAATATGTGTCTACATTGACTTCTGATCCAAATTGCAAAATAACTACCATTATTTCTCCAGAGTAGAGTATCTTCTGGGTTGGAAAAGCAGGTAAACCCTGTAAGAACTGTTGTGTTTTGTGTGTGTGTCCAATGGGTAGGGCAGTTGGGCTCTGTTGCAGTTATGGGAAGAGAGCAGACACACAGTTTGGCTCCTTTTTATCTATAAGAGACTTGGGACTAGTGGCATAGAACCCTAGAAATGAGGATATTGGGTCTTTTGGCTTTGGCTCCTGGCTACAGAGAGCCTGTGGAAGGAAATCCTTACTCCACCCTACCTCCTGCCCTACCTTCCAAAAAGACTGTAAGGTGACAGTCAGGGCTTATTTACCTATGGTGTTCAGTTCTCACCTGCCTGCTGCAATCACCACTCAGTCTTCGAGGAAGAGGGCATAAGGGACCTGTATTTGTCAAATTGTAATTCTCTAATCATTCCTTACTAGTTATTGAAGTTCTAATATAAAAAGGAGCCTTCTCTATCCCCATTTATTTTTATGTTTTTTGAGACAGAGTCTCACTCTGTTGCCCAGGCTAGAGTGAGTGCCATGGCGTCAGCCTAGCTCACAGCAACCTCAAACTCCTGGGCTCAAGCAATTCTACTGCCTCAGCCTCCCAAATAGCTGGCACTATAGGCACGAACCACCATGCCCAGCTAATTATATATATATATATATATATTTTTTTTTTATTTTAGTTGTCCAGCTAATTTCTTTCTATTTTTTTTTAGTAGAGACAGGGTCTCGCTCTTGCTCAGGCTGGTCTCAAATTCCTGAGCTCAAATGCTTTGCCCGCCTCGGCCTCCCAGAATGCTAGGATTAGAGGCATGAGCCACCACACCCAGCCAGAACTTTATTTTTATTTATTTTTGAGACAGAGTCTCACTTTGTTGCCTGGGCTAGGGCTAGAGTGCCGTGGCATCAGCCTAGCTCACAGCAACCTCAAACTCCTGGGCTCAGGCGATCCTCCTGCCTCAGCCTCCCGAGTGGCTGGGACTACAGGCATGCACCACCATGCCTGGCTAATTTTTTAAATATATTTTTTGTTGGCCAATTAATTTCTTTCTATTTTTAGTAGAGATGGGGTCTCGCTCCTGCTCAGGCTGGTTTCGAACTCCTGACCTCGAGCGATCCACCCACCTCAGCCTTCCAGAGTGCTAGGATTACAGGCATGAGCCACCACACCCGGCCCAGAGATTTATTTTTAAATGTTAGAAACACAAGGATAGATTTGATACACTGAAATGGACATACTGAAGGCAGGATAAACAAAGAGAGTGCTTCCTCAATGGGCCAGTTGAGAAGGGAGCTTTTTACTGACCATCCATTTGGATGGAGAAGGGGTATGGAAAGGTAGAGATATTGAAGAGTTTGGTAGTTGAGGAAGGAATCAAAGCTGGATCTAGGGGCTGGGTGTAGTGGTTTATGCCTGTAATCCCAGCACTTTGGGAGGCTGAGGCAGGAGGATCGCTTGAGGCCAAGAATTCAAGACCAGACTAAGCAAGAATGAGACGCATCTCTACAAAAAATAGAAAAATTAGCTGAACGTGGTGGCACAAGCCTATAGTCCTAGCTACTTGGGAAGCTGAGGCAGCAGGATCTCTTGACCTCAGGAGTTTGAGGTTGCAGATGATGCCACTGCACTTTAGCTGGGACAACAGAGTGAGATTCTATCTCTAAACAAAGCAAAGCAAAACAAAACAAAACAAGAAAAATATAGACCTAGAATATCCAGCTAAAAGAATAGAGAAGGGGGAGATTTGGAGAACACACACTTATTTAAATTTTGAGGCTACTGAATTAACTTCAAACAATGCTAATGACTTCATGAGGGGCCAAGGTAGACTTGGGGCGCCTGTCCAAAGTTGTTAATGAGGAAAATGACACTTTTCTTTTTAATTAATCTTGCAAGACATTGTAGACCTAGTTTTCTTCTCTTCTGTTGGCTACTCTCAATCAAATCCCAAAATAACCCAAACGCAGTTACTTTTCTGGCCTGCTGTATTAGCTTTTATTATCTCCCACCCATATCCCTCTCCTAGACACCCTCTCATTAACGTCATAAGAGGTGCTGCCCTGTATTAGGGCGTTATGTGCTCAATGGGGCACTATGCCTTGACCAGCTGCTTTATGAATAAGAAAAATGAGATAGAGAAAAGTCAAATGACCAGCACAACACACAGCCAGTATGTGTGTGCTGACGTGCGTTAGAGCAGGAGGAGGACATTTATGACCTTTATTCACAGGGCATGGGTAGGTGGAAGGCCAAGTCATGGTCAAATAAAGCAGATCCATAAGGAAGAGATAGGTACTGTGTTTTGGCCTGGCAGCATCACGAATAAGCCTGGAATAGATACAGCTGTGAACTGATGGCTCATTTTCCTTTGCAGAGACTGGTAAACGCAAGGTATTTACCTTATCAGACTCCTAATAGATTCAGGCTAGAAGATTCTGTAATGGTGCTGTGATTAAGGACTTTCATTCTGATTAGAATTACACACTAGCAAATGAGCAGGAGCCATGAGAACTTAAGTAGCTGCTCAACAGAATGAATGTAGTCATTTCTGAAGTGGCTTGTTAACTTATTACTTGCTCTCTTGTTTTTCATTTGCCTCAGATCTGGGTAGGTGGATTCTGGGGCCTTGGGATTGGCAGCTGAGATTTAAAAATTTTACGTGGAGCACTTCCTACCACTCTGCCTCATTACCAACGCTCACCCTCATCGTTTATCAAAAGATTGGTAGTCCCTTGAGGAGGGGTGTGAGATTCACTTGTCTTTTCACATGTGTTTTGTCAAACCCCTGCTTATTTGTATAAGTTGTCTGTACTAGGTCCCATGATGAGGGGAAAGGACTGGCACAGGAGCAGGTTTTTAAGAGCCTGTGCAATTCATTCAGGACTTCCTAGGTGAATCTATTAACTGTGTGCATATGCTAAAACAATATGGCGATTACTAATATTAATATTTATAATAGTAACAGTGACAGTAACAATTATCATTTATCTCACAATTTTCAATCTATAGGCCAGGCAAGTTGCATATTATTTTGAATCCTTGTAACAGCCCCTTTTACAGATGAGAAATCAGATTTCTCAGTTCCACAGCTTTATTTTTATTTTTTTATTTTTTGAGACAGAGTCTCACTTTGTTGTCCAGGTTAGAGTGAGTGCCGTGGCATCAGCCTAGCTCACAGCAACCTCAAACTCCTGGGCTCAAGCAATCCTTCTACCTCAGCCTCCCAAGTAGCTGGGACTACAGGCATGCGCCACCATGCCCGGCTAATTTTTTCTCTCTATATATTAGTTGGCCAATTAATTTCTTTCTATTTATAGTGGAGACGGGGGTCTCAATCTTGCTCAGGCTGGTTTCGAACTCCTGACCTCAAGCAATTCACCTGCCTCGGCCTCCCAGAGTGCTAGGATTACAGGCGTGAGCCACTGCGCCCAGCCTCAGTTCCACAGCTTTAAATCCTGCTTTCAGTTCCACAGCTTTAAATCCTGCTTTACTTCAAACACCAAAGTTTATGCTTTGTCTTTTGTTACGGGAATGAAATTGCTATTTTCTATCTTATATAGTGAGGCATAGGAATGTTAGGATAGGCCTTTGAATATAGTTTCCTATGGTTTCCATAGCATCTTTTGATTGTTTCAGTGAGTGTGGGCAACATGTATATATAGTTCCCAGCACTGTGCTATTGTACAGTTTCCCCATCATCATGGTAGAGTCATTAAGATGCTTTTGGGAATAATTCAGACTGAAACATCAGGAGGCCAGACACAAACTAGACCATAGACACGGAGCATGGAGATTTATTTTGGATCATCTTCCTGTCTGAAGCTAGGCTGACCTCTGCCAACGGGAGGTGAAGATTTTGAAGCTACATGCCAATCAATATGACCAGGCTTGGCTTAAGGTAATAGGTAGTATTGATCAGAAGAGAAATCTATTGCATGTGTAGGGAAATACAGAAGGCTAAGTAGGTAGCTTAGTGTAAGGAAAAGAACATAGACCTGCAATTTAAAAGACAATGGTTTGAATTTAGTCTTCACAACACTTTGTGACTCTGAGCTATTCTCTTGATCATTCTAAGCCCCAGTTTACTTGTCTGCAAAATGCATCTACCTCATAGTCTTGTTCAGAGGAAACTATCACTACTAGTGCCAAGGCTTCCTACTGCTCAGGCACTATTATAACTGTTTTAAGTACACTCTGTGTGTGTGTATGCATGGATGTGTTTATACTTTATGTTAGGATCCTCATAAGTCTTTACTTTGGAAATACGACCATCAAGTTTTGTTATTATATTTTCCTTTTTCCCCCCATGTAGTAGTTACTGAACTTATTTTTGAACACACTAGCCTGCTTCTGCTGTCTCCTCAAGACAAGAGGACAGGCCGGGCGTGGTGGCTCAAGCCTGTAATCCTAGCACTCTGGGAGGCCGAGGCAGGTGGATTGCTCAAGGTCAGGAGTTCGAAACCAGCCTGAGCAAGAGTGAGACCCCCGTCTCTACTATAAATAGAAAGAAATTAATTGGCCAACTAATATATATATATAGAAAAAAATTAGCCGGGCATGGTGGTGCATGCCTGTAGTCCCAGGTACTTGGGAGGCTGAAGCAGTAGGATCGCTTGAGCCCAGGAGTTTGAGGTTGCTGTGAGCTAGGCTGATGCCACGGCACTCACTCTAACCTGGGCAACAAAGTGAGACTCTGTCTCAAAAAAAAAAAAAAGACAAGAGGACATGTTTGGTGGCCATTGTGGAATTCTAAGGAGTGAGCAGGATACTCCTGGATACTACTGTGGAATAGAAGGAAAAATCCAAGCAGAGGCAAGACACAAAGGGGATGTGGAGGAAAAGAGAGTGGGGAGGGGTTGGAGCAGACCTGATGATGATGATCCTGCTAAGATAAAGGTGCTCTCCAAAAATGAGGTGACATGGTTAGAATTGTCTTTAGCTAGATCAGTCTGGCTCCTGGGGTGAGGATGGATTTATAATTTGCAATAGTAAAAACAGAGGGAATAAGGAGAAATTTATTGAAGTAGTCCAAGTGAGAGAACTTAAGGGCCTAAATTAGGACAGAGAGGGTGAATGATGATGATGAGGATGACCACAAAGACACTAGGAGCACTATTACTATTCATAACAGCAACATTTAAATAATCTTTGCCATGTTACAGGTTGTGTTTAAAGGATCTTTGACATATTAATTATTTAATTGTTACATTGGCCCTATGCAGTTGCTATTAATATTATCTCCATTTTACAGATGAGGAAACTAAGGGTCAGAGGTTAAGTGAGCTGGTCTATGATTTCATAATGAGAAGTGGCCCAGCCCAAGTTCAGACACAGGCAATGTGCCTCTGAGTCTGTGTCCTAACCACTCCTCCATGCTGCTTCTCTTGGTCTTTTTTTTTTTTTTTGAGACAGAGTCTCACTCTCTTGCCTGGGCTAGAGTGCCGTGGCGTCAGCCTAGCTCATAGCAACCTTAAACTCCTGGGCTCAAGCGATCTTCCTGCCTCGGCCTCCCAAGTAGCTGGGACTACAGGCATGTGCCACCATGCCCTGCTAATTTTTTCTATATATATTTTTTGTTGGCCAATTAATTTCTTTGTATTTTTAGTAGAGACGGGGGTCTCACTCTTTCTCAGGCTGGTTTCAAACTCCTGACCTTGAACAATCCACCCCCCTCAGCCTCCCAGAGTGCTAGGATTACAGGCATGAGCCACCACGCCCGGCCTGCTTCTCTTGGTCTTGAAACAACAGGTTTGTTGTTCTGTTTTTATTTTGTCAGAGGAATCTTTTCCTTAGCTAATTCCCATACTTAAAAAATAACGTTCTTATTTGCTTAATGCTCACTATAGAAAATTTAGCCAGCACTGAGAAGCAAAAAGAGAAAAAACAAAAACAACTCCATTTCTAGCATCCTTTAAGAAACTACTGAAAACAGTTTGGGGTTTCTTTTTCTTTATTTTTTTATTTCAACATATTATGGGGTTACAAATGTTAAAGTTATATATATTGCCCATGCCCCCCTCCGTCCCCCCTCCCCCGACAGTAAGGGCATCAAATGTGACCATCCCCCAGACGTTGCACATCTCACTCATTGTGTTTGTATATACCCATCCCCTCCTCCCCCATCCCACCTGCCCGACACCTGATAAATGTTACTCCTATATGTCCACTTAGGTGTTGATTCGTTAATACCAATTTGCTGGTGAGTACATGTGGTGCTTGTTTTTCCATTCTTGAGATACTTCACTTAGTAGAATGGGTTCCAGCTCTATCCAGGAATATACAAGAGGTGCTATATATATCACCATTGTTTCTTAAAGCTGAATAGTACTCCATGGTATACATATACCACATTTTATTAATCCACTCATGAATTGATGGGCACTTGGGTTGTTTCCACAACTTTGCAGTTGTGAATTGTGCTGCTATAAACATTCGAGTGCAGGTGTCTTTTTTGTAGAGTGTCATTGGATCTTTTGGGTAGATGCCCAGTAATGGGATTGCTGGATCAAATGGTAGATTCACTTGTATTGCTTTAAAGTATCTCCATATTGCTTTCCACAGAGGTTGAACTAGTTTGCAGTCCCACCAGCAGTGTAGGAGTGTTCCTCTCTCTCTGCATCCACGCCAACATTTATTGTTTGGAGACTTTTTGATAAAGGCCATTCTCATTGGAGTTAAGTG
>VSMD01074408.1:0-29540 GCA_008750895.1 Mirza zaza | reverse complement strand
TTTTTTTTTTTTTTCATTCTGTAATTTCTTATAATGCCATTTATTATACTGGGTAATGATCTGTATCCTTTTTGGCAGACATTCTACAACGCACAGTGAAGTTTGGCCCTGATATTAAGGTGGAAAGACCTTAGAAACATGTATGTCAAGTTGCACTTGAACAAAACAGAGAGTTTTGCTTCTTGTGAGGGAGAGTCAGCTGTCAGATGGCTGGTTTTCTTCTAAATCCTTTTTTTCTTTAGAGACAGAGTCTCACTTTGTTGCCCAGGCTAGAGTAAGTGCCGTGGCATCAGCCTAGCTCACAACAACCTCAAATTCCTGGGCTCTAGTGATCCTACTGCCTCAACCTCCCGAGTAGCTGGGACTACAGGTATGTGCCACCATGCCCGGCTAATTTTTTGTAATTTTTCGTATGTATATTTTTAGTTGGTCAATTAATTTCTTTCTATTTTTTTTTTTTTTTTTAGTAGAGACGGGGTCTCGCTCAGGCTGGTTTTGAACTCCTGACCTCGAGCAATCCGCCCACCTCGGTCTCCCAGAATGCTAGGATTACAGGCGTGAGCCACCACGCCCGGCCTCTTCTAAATCCTTAAAATCCATTCCATTAATTCTCAGAGTTGTAAGTCAGAACCTAGAGCCTGAGAGTCAGGCCAGGGCATGGTCTGAGTATCGCTACCTGCAGGGCCAGGATGTGGCTGCACAGTGGGACCCTTTGTTGTGCTCCGGGCAGAGGGATCCACTGGCCCGATTGCTCCAGGGCTCATTTCCTGAACAGGAAGGTTCTACCACCTGGTGGATGGGTCTCTCCAAAACAAACAGGCCTCCACGCCCTGAGCCCTGTGCTAAGCCCCAAGAGCCGGGAACAGACATGACCCCTGGACTCCTTATCAGTCTTTCAAATACCACTACTGGGAAGAAGTTTTTATATTCATTAAGTTCCTGCTACCAAAGGTCAAGTTCCCACTGCAGAAGTGAAAAAGAGAAAAAAAAAAAAAAAACCAGAAAACTGAGGGGACAGCATTGAAAGAAACCAGAGAAAATGAAATAGCAGTAATTGGCATGCTGGGCCTTTTTACTGAGTTGCGGACACAGCCCGAACACGCCACTCTCACCTCGTGGGAAGTGGTTCTTTTAGCCAATTCCACAACAGCAACATTCACAACAATGCAATATGGTATTTTAGTGTCATGATGTACTATGTTGAAAACACATTATCCTTTAGCTTTCTCAAAATAACTTTCTGAGGTTGATATTATAATATTTGCACTCTTACTAAAATGGTAATCTCTCCTTTATTCCTTATTTCACTTTATTATTTTTTCTTTTCTTTCTTTTCTTTTTTTTTTTTTAAGAGAGGTGTCACTCTGTTGCCAGGCTGGAGTGCAGTGGCTTGATCACAGCTTACTGCAACCTTCAACTCGGGCTCAAGTGATCCTCCTACTTCAGTCTCCTGAGTAGCTGGGACTACAGATGCGTGCCACTACACTTGGCAAATTTTTTAAATTTTCTGCAGAGACTGGGATCTTGCTATGTTGCCCAGGCTGGTCTCAAACTCCTGACCTCAAGCAATGCTCCCACCTCAGCTTCCCAAAGTGCTAGGATTATAGCTGTGAGCCACTGTGCCCAGCCTTTTATCCCACTTTATTTGTTTCATAGAGCTTATTACCATCTGACAGAACATACCATGCTTATATGTTTGTTTATTTTCTTATTGTCTATTTGCCTGTCTAAAGGGTAAGCTCCATGAGAACAGGGATTTTTGTCTATTTTGCTTTTTGCCACATTCCCAGAGCCTAGTAAATATGTAATAAATGATTGTGGAAAAATAACTTTTGCATTGAGTCAGCTAGGAGAGGCTAAATAACTTCCCTTATTAAGGCCACCAAGTTGCAAAGTGGGGTACTGGAAGAGCTCAGACTAGAACCCAGGACTTCTGATAGTTAGTAACTCAGCCTTGTTTTTGCTGTCCTGGGTAAGCTAAGGGTTTTGCCTGGTATGAAGAGTTAATGCTGAGGTTAGAAACTGCCCTTTCTTCCTCTTGCTTCCGTGGCTGGCTGGCCTCTTGGGTCACGGGTCTGCAAATGCCCAGCACTTATACCTCAGCACCGTGCAATGTGCCTTGCCCTATGCCCATTCCACCTCTATTATCAACGTGACCTGTAGAGAAACAGCCTGAAACAGTTACACATGACTACCATGCTTACTCAGATGCATATATCCAAGTTTCTACATGGGAAGAGCTTACCGTCTAAAGCTCTGAGAAAAACATCTGAATCAGCACAGGGGTTAAGTCCCATGGAAGTTCAGAGCAGATCTCGTTTGTCACTTGGCAGTTCCTTTACCTACCCCACCACCTGCTTTTCTCCTTCGCCTCTCTGGCTTTGTCTTTCCCAAGAGCTGAAAGGAGCTGTCAGGATTGAGCACACCCAGTAAACACCCGGGAGCTTTGGTTGCCAAGGTAGGGAAGCTACAGCAATTACTCCCTCATGGCCATTCGTTTGTAGAGCCAAGAACAACCAAAACACATCAGCTGGGAGTCGACCCTCGCAAGCAAACAGATCGGTCCAGCTTATATTCTTGAAACGGCTTGTTACAGGAAGTCTGGTTCTACTGAGAAGAAACACATGTTTATACCTAAATGACTCAGTTCACTGTGTTTCTCCTAGAAACAGTGTTGGAGCCCATATGACCTTGGCATTCATTCGGTGGGTTTGTTACACTGGACCCACCTTGCTCATCGTGGCTGTGTGAGCCACATTTCCAAGTCCAGAGGGAGGCCTCTGCTTTGCACCTCCGGTAGACAAAAACAGCACTGCCCGGGAAACCACTTACAAACTGCAACAATTAAGCTGCAAATAAACGGCAGGTATTTTTTTTGCCCCTGAATACATTGGATCAAGTGACTGAACAGAGTGAATTCTCCCAAAAGTTTGTTACCATGCCATGTTATTTTTTCTTCCCCTCTGGAAAGATACCATAAGGAAGAAGAATTAATGGGAAGAGCATGGGCCTTAGAATGCATGTTCAAATCCTGGATCTGCCACTTACTGATTGTAACACCTTGACTGAGATGGTGAACATTTCAAAATCTCCTTTTTTGTTTGTATCTGCATAGCAGGTGTATGAACAAATGATCTTGCAGGGTTATTGTTAAGTTTGAATAATGTGAGCGTAGCAACTGACAGTGCCCAGCTGGTAGCAGGGTCTTCATAGATGGCAGTGAATATTATTATTGTTAATGATACTTACCTACATAAATGCGTGGGTCAGGACAAGGGCAGCCACAGCCTACTTGAAAGCCAGTAGAGGCAAAGCTGGGGGAAATCTTTGTCACTGACGACTTTCGTGACTTTGGACAAGTCAATGTGTCTGGAGGTCAGTTTTTGCATCTTAAAAAACAGGAGAAAATGCCATTGTCCTCACTTAACAATCAATGAATTGTCTTAACAATCAATGAATTGGAAAATGTGCTGCCCCAGACACGGTACTCAGTTTTCCTTGAAACGTAACCTCACTTCTCACAACTCTGGATTGCTGCTCAGATTTTACAAATAAGAAAACTGAACCCCCTAGAAATTAAGGAACTCGACCACAGTGCTAGGGAGTGGCAGGGTTGGAATTTGAGCCTGGACTCTCTGACGTTTGTCCATACGCCTTTTATTAGATGAGATCTGTATTAAAACTTAATACATGCTAGTGCTAGTCTTATTTTTGTAAAGTGCTGATTTTAAGAACAGAACTAGATGAACAGAATGCACAGAAAACAGGAAGTCATCTCTGACATTGAGGAACAGAGAATCTCTTAGGAATTCTGTGTTCTTTTGCATCTCAGAATTGCCTCTCTAAAATAGAACTAATGTTTTAATAAAAGTAAAAAGACACAAACATTTTAATTAGTATTTTATCTGGAGAGGGAGGAAGGAAAACAGAGGGAGACCCAAAGTGTTGGGCAGATCAAATAAAATAATGGAGCTATAAAAGGAGCTTAGAAAATAAAAGCCATATTCAGATGTCATGCAATGCTATTGTCTTTTTTATGTCATTGTTGTTATTATTTATTAGATACCACTGCTGCATCTATGATGCTACAACTCTTTCAGAGAGAAAGCTGAGAGGTCATTCACACTGGAAGGCAATGTACAAAAAGTGTCAAATACAGGGTAGGACAAGAGCCATAGGAGTTCTGAGACAGGAACTCCAAAGGTAAGGTTGCCTGAAACTCAAGAGATTCCTAGATTAAAACAAAGGACTTTGAAGGTGAGTCATTCTCACAGTATTCCAAGTGTAGACTTCGTGATTCAATAGAAACTTCAGGGTCCTTAAATCATCTGGTCTACCTTGGAAGGGTAGGGCAGGGCCGGGCCTGGTACCAAGAGAGCAATTGTTAGTTTTATCTTTATAGACAAAGAAATTAGACTCCACTGACGTGTTCAAAAGCCAGAAAGGAATGGTGAGGCGGAGGCCAGATATTTCCAAATTTGTCAACGAAAGTGGAAAGAAACCAGGGTTTAGAGCCAGACAAGCTGAGTTTGCTCTTACTGGAGATGTAACTTTAGGCAAATTACACTGTACCTTTCTGAGCTTCATTTTTCTCACCTGTAAGAGGAGGGTGAGGAACATTACATCAAGGGTTGGTGTGGGGATAAAGTGAAATAGCAGAGACAAGGATGCAACCAAGCACAGAACTGTGTTTCTACCCATCCCCTGTCAGTTGCATTACATAATGAGTTTAACCCCTTCTTTTCCAGGCTAAAGCCAATAGAGAGGTCATATTTTGCAGGCCAGAAGGTAGAAATGGAATATCTTCCATTCCCCTTATCTGGGTTAGAAGGTACCCCCAAAATATTCTTCACACTGAAACTATCACCAGGTTGTTAATAAAACTTCAAATAGTTAGCCCACCTACCCCATCCCAATTCAACATTAAAAGAAAGATAGAATCAACAATGTTTGAGAGAGCTCTGCTTCTGAACTGATCGAATAGTTCCTATTGAGCCAAGCTTTATAAAGATAGTAGCTATAACATCTGGACAAAATAAAACAAACAGCAATTAGCTGAAGAGTAAAAAAAAGCACACAGATCCTGGCAGAAGGTTGATTCATGGATGAAGTAAATGGGTCTGGATACATTTAAAAAAAAATTTTTTTTTTTTTAAATGGTTTACCACTTTCAGCATGAGGGCAGGCCCCAATCTGTGCCCTGTGGAGTGACTAAAACCAGTGGAACATTGTGTCTTAATGGCTTAAATAACCAAAAGACAGAATTCAGGGCAACCAAAGCTGCTGGGAGACAAGAAGAAAGTCCTGAAAAGGACAGAGTCAGAGAGAGAAAGCTCTAAATTCTGCTTATAAACCCTATCTAAATCTCGGACTGATTCAGAATAATACATGCATAAGGAACTACAGAAAAAAAAAAAATTTACCCTTCAGAGAAACATAACAGAATTCAAAATCTCTACAACATATATTTTTTACAATGTCTGGGATGTAATCTCAAATTAATTGCTGTATGAAGAAACAGGAAGACATGATCTATTAATAAAACCCAAAATTATAATATGGGATTTATAATATATGTAGACATAATACAAACTATTATATAAGTGATGCAGGTTTTTATATTTTATATGAAGTGGTCAATATGCACTCTAAATTGGCTGTGAAAAGTTAGGAATGTATGTAGTAATTCTTACAGTAAATACTAAAAATAAGATGCGAATAGGTATGGCTAAAAATTCAATAAAGAAATTAAAGAGGAATATCAATTTCATTTGATTAGTGCTCTGCAGACAGGTTCCCACTGCAGTTTTTCAGACCCACCCAATGGCAGTCTCAGCTCCTAACCACGGCATGAAAGGATAACAAACTCCAGATGGGAGCATCTAAAAAGGGCTCCCTAGAGAAAGAACCCCTCCAGCCTTAATGAGAACATGAAGGAAGGAAGTAGAATTCAGGAGGGACATCCCAGATTTAGGGACATGAGCAAGACTAGGGGCACATAAACATCAAAGGGCAGAGTCAATGTGTGAGAAACTCCCGGCTCTCACATCTGCAGCCTGCTTCCTGCAGCTGGTTTGCCCCAGGACTTGGAGAAGGCTGGTGAGGCTGAGGGTGCTGAGTGCCAGCCACGATCAACTGCTACCAGTGCCTTGGACCAATTCTGGTAAACAAGTGCCAACGCATGTTGCTGACTACGCTTCCAAGGTATTGCAGAAGGCAGGAAAAGAGCAAAACAACATTATTGTCCTTCTTCTTTCGTCCTTCTTCTTTCAACCTGGTGTTTTTGCACCTGTATTGGAATGCCACAAAGCAGGGGATGTTGCATAACCTAGTTGCCATCAGTCCCTTAGGTTACTCACACACTCCCTTGGGATACAATTGCCAAGTCAGTGTTGACTGCTTCAAAATCAATAGCTGTGAAGGCATGAAAGTATCTGAGAAGCCCATACCAAGCAAGCCCCAAAGTCCACATTATTTTCATCTAGACAAGGAATTGCAAAGACTGAAGAAGTTTCAGGAATACAAAATAAATTGGGAACTCCAAACCATATATAAGCATACTTGAAACTCCTTCACATTATTTTCTGGAATCTACATGTCGGACTTAGTCCTATAGGTAACCAAGTCTTGCCCCATTCTGACTCAGCACCTGCAGAAAACATATATCCCTTTCCAAAGAAGATGATTTGAAAAAGAACTCCTTGCTTGTAGCTGAGTAAGGGAAGAGAGCTAAGATAAATAATTAAATAACCATGTGGGTTCAGGATTTTTTAAGGGGGACGAGAGGTAAAATGCTGGCTGACTATGTGAGCTATCTATCGTATCTTTGGGTTCTATAAATGACTGGACAAAGGTCTGGAAATCCCTGTGGTGGGAGGGAGCTGGTGGACTGTGCAAGGGATTGGGGGAGGGCAAGTGAGGCACAAAATTTAAGGGAGCACCAAAGAAACCACAGTGATCAAGATAAACATTTTAATGCAATACACGAAAAAAATCAGAATGCATGTAAAAAATCCATGATGAACAAAATATCAAAATTGTACACAGAGACAAGCTGTTGCTGCCTGTTTGTTAGTTTTATGACCTTGTGTAACTGTGTGAAGGCCAGTTTCCAGCCGGCCCTTGGTTCCTGGCTCTGTGTTGCTATTGCTTCCCACTAGGGGGGCTTGTGAGGGTTGATAATGGGGAGATGGTGAGCAAACAAATTGGCATCACAGGGCTTTGTATGTAAACACAGGCTTTTGTTTTTTGTTTTTGTTTGTTTTAAAGGTGGAGCTTTTACTAATGTTTCCACTTGATTCAAAATATGGGAGGATATTTTGACAAGTGCATATAGAGGCATGCATTTTTCCCTTTTCCTTAGGCCTGGTCCTGGGCTAAGCAGGATGTGCTGTGATTGGGGCAGATTAGGGAAAACTGCATGAACACTTTTACTGAGAGTTTTGCTTATCAGAGAGAGGGGCTTTTGAGGATGCAGGATGCATCGATCCACAGCTGAGGGCTTGGGGAAGAGCTGGGCTGAGAATTCCTGAAAATAAAGGCTAGGGACAAAGAAAACAGGAGGACTCATCGAGGTGAGGGAGCCCAGATAGTGGAGAGAGCTTTGGTGGAGGGGTCAGCCACTTGTCCTTGTCCTGTCCCTAACTTCCTATGTGACCTGGCCACATCACACCCTTTTTGAGCATCAGTTTGGACACCAGTAAAATGAGTGGTTCTCAGACTTGTTTTAGCTGGGAGTCCTCTCCAAATAAATCTTACTTGGAAGTCATAGACAGAAGGGGCACTGATCTGGTTGAACTTGGGATGTGCTATGGTCTGTTTGTGTTCCCCTCAAAATTCATGTGTTGAGTGCTAACCTCCACTGTGATGGTACTAAGAGGTAGAATTTTGGGGAGAGGATTAGATCATGGGGGACCCCTCACAAATGGCATTAGTGCCATTATTACAGATGCCCAGGAGGGTCCCCTCTCCTGCTCCACCATGTGAGGACATAGCTAGAGGTTGCTGGGAGGGGTAAAGCAATCTTATTACACCCAGATTCTGCCTTGATCTTGGACTTCTCTGCTTCCAGAACTGTAAGAAAGGAATTTCTGTTTATAAGCTACTCAGTTTACAGTATTTTGTCATAGCAGCTGAATGGACTAAGAGAGGACTTGAAACCAAGACCCTCACCTGTTCAGCTTTTCCTGACTGACACCCCCTACCCCCCAAACAGGGGTCCTGGGGAAACCTCCTCCACCATCTCTGGGCTCCTCTGAGCACAGTTTGAAAACACCATATTTAGGGAGTGGTTGCTGTCCATCCTAGCTCTACCATCCTATTCTGGCCCAGAAGAAAGCCCTGCCTGTATTGCATGTTGACAATTTGACAATGAAATGTTTACCCATGTCACAAAACCAGAGGAGCCTGCAGCCTTTGGATTTCATTTCTGGGTGTGCCCTGTTCTGTTTCTGGGCCCTTCCAGCCTGCAGGGCCCATGAAATTAGCAGAAGCATCAATAGGATTTAGTCAGCCTCACAGTGGCCAGTGAAATTATACAGTGGAACGAGGCACAGTGCCAGGATTTTAACATGAAGCAGGCACCCCCCGGGGAACATTGACAAATGACCCGGGGTTGTCTGCACGTGGCCAGGAGCCAGAAGCAGCCAGCTGAGCTCTACTTCCTGATGAATGTGACAGCTCCAGACCTGTGAAATGTTCCAGGACTGGGAGTGAATGCATTTCTGGTGGTATTCAGAACAACAACGAGGTCCTCTTCTTCATCCTCGCGTGGCTGTCATCCTCCCAGTTATGGTGGCCGTTAGTCAATTGCGAAGGATCTTCAAGCATGTAACTGCCTACTCCTAAAACATAGGTGGTGGGGAGGCAACAGAATCTTTAGGATGAGAAGGAATTTTAGGGTCCGACAGGACCCACTTTGGAAGATCAGTTCTACCTTTCACTGGTTTTTGTGATCTTGGGCCAGTTTTTTTAAACCTGTCTGAGCTTCAAGTTCTTTAGGTATACAACGGAAATAAAATGCCTGACAGAGCTGTGGTAAGGATTAGAAGTGGGATTATGTGAATAAAAGGTATATAGTAGATGCTCAGTAAATGTTCCCTTCCTTTCCTTTTTTGCTGCAACTCTCATCTTTTTAAAGAAATATTAACAGGTCAAGAAAAGTTTTCTGCTTAAATCAACACTGAGATCCATTTCGTGGGACTGTTCTGATTGTTTGTTTTTCTTTTTCTAATTTCCAAGTTTTCCATGGTAAGCATGTGCATCATGATGTTTTAACTAGTCCAATAGCTGAAAAAAAAATTGAGGTTCAGAGGCAGAATGGGGCTCCTATTCCGGACAAAGGGCTAAAATCCCTAATATATAAAAGATCCTAGAAATACATTTTTAAAAAGACCCATAATCCAGTAGAAAAAAATGGATAAAGGAAAAGAATAGGCAGTTCACAAAATAGGAAATGCAAATAACTCTTAAACATATAAAATAATGCTCATAATCAGAGTAAGATAAATATAAATTTAGATTACACAAAGATTTTGACCAATCAGATTTGCAAAAATAGAAAAGTGACAGTGCATTCTTTTGACGCAGTTCTATGGAGAGCAATCTAATAAATTTACTTGTACCAGGGATGTATCCATATCTATGAATAGGTATAGAAAGATCTTTAAGAAACAAAATAACAAAAGCAAGAGTACAAGAGTATAAGAGTCTGGAAAATAAGCACCCTTTTGTTTAAAAAAAGGAGGACAGAGAGGAAAACATATATTTGTATTTGCTTGACATGAAATGAAATTCTGGAAAGATATGCTAAGAAAAGTGGTGGAAACTGGGCAAATGACAAGGGCAGAAAGAATATTTTTCACTGTATATAATTTTATACTTTTTTATTTTTAATTTTTTAAATGTATTGTTGATTACAAATATTTTCAATAAAAAAGAAAAGTATATTAACAAAGGAAAGATGGGGAATGTTGTATAGGTAATCAATAGTAACTGCCAAGCATGTATTAATTTATAATGAGATAAAGAACAATAAAAGATTTTTTTTAAGATAACCATCTTCCAATATGGGGTATGTCATTTCTGAAACATAGTGAATAGAGCAGTTTTCTTAATTGGCCACAATTCAAATTATGCTTAGGAGTTTAAGCAGTTCTTAACCAATGCCACTTTTCTTCAGTGCATTGCTGTTATAACATGTTTTTTTCTAAAACTATGCACTTTATATAACATGCAATCTATCTGTAAGAATGCATGTGTATTATTATTAAAAACAATAGAGCATCTATAATTCCATCCCCCAGATATTTGTGGCTTCAGCATTTCCGTGGAGGAAGAACCAACTAGTTGGAAGGTGACAACTAGGGAGACTGTATCACGGTTTCATTTGCAAAACATTTTATTGATACTGAGATTTGTTCTTATCAAAGATCAAAGGGTAGAGCACTGGAGGAGATGTGGGTGCCTGAGGCAGACTGTATTTTCCAAAGCTGGTCCCCACAAGGTGGTCCCATTCCACATGCTCTTCCCACAGTGTGACATTGTCCCTTCCCCCCTGCATGGTGGAGTCTGTGTTCCCTCCTGTCTGTCTTGGGCTCAATTGTGCCTCCCTCCAAATTCGTAGGTTGAAGTCCTAACACCCAGTACCTCAGAATGTAACCTCGTGTGGAGGTAAGTTCTTTAAAGAGGTGCTTCTGTTAAAACGTGTCCTCAGGGTGGGCGCTTATCCATCAGGACTAGTGTCCTTATAAGGAAAGGATATTTGGACACACAGGGAAAGACAGGACACATGCGCACAGAGACAACTATGTGAGGACAAGCAAGGAGGCGTCCATCTGCAAGCCAAGGAGAGTCTCCTCAGAGAAACCAACCTTGCCAACACCTTGATCTTGGACTTTTGGCTCCAGAACTGTGAGAAAACAAAATTTCTGCTGTTGAAGCCACCCAGTCTGTGGTATTTTATTGTGGTCGCCCTAGCAGACTAATATGCCTCCTCTCTTAGTCAGCTCTCAGGCTGCAATAACAAAATAGCGTAGACCGGGTGGCTTGAACAACAGACATTTATTTTTCACAGTTCTGGAGGCTGGGAAGTCCGAGACCAGGACGTCAGCATTGTGGAGTCCTGGTGAGGGCCCTATTCCTGGCTTGCAGACAGTCATCTTCTTGCTGTGCCCCTACATGGCAGAGAGAGAGGGCTCAGTTCTCTTCCTCTTCTTGTATGAACACCCAGCCCATCATGAGAACTTCACCCTCATGACCTCTCATCTAAGTCTAATTATCTCCCAAAGTTCCCTCCTCCAAATATCATCACATTGAGGTTAGGGCTTCAACATGAATTTTGGGGAGGGGGCACATTTAGTCCCTAGCACCCACCTCCCTTTGAACCTGGGTGGACTTTTATGGGAGCCTCAACTGATAATAGAGTATGGCAGAGGGACACTCTGTGACTTGCAAGGGTAGGTAATAAAAATACCAAGCTCCCTCTCCTTGTGCTCATGAGAGGCTCCCTCTTGGAATCCAGAGCCACGAGAAAGCCAAGCAGCCTCGTGGAGAAACCACAGATAGGTGTCCAGCTGACGACAGCCAGTGCCAACCGCTGTACTGAGGCTTCCAATGATTCCAGTCCTCAGCACTCAAGTCACCCCCAGTTTTCAAGCTACTCCTGCTGGTACCATGTAACACAGAGACAAACTGTCCCAGCCAAGCCTTGCTTAAGTTGTAGATTTGTCAGGAAAATGAATGAATGTTGTTTTCACCCACTAAGTCTGGGGTAAGTTTGTTAGGCAGCACCCGGGTTGCTTTAACTGAGCCAGCTGTGAGTAGGAGCTGCTAACAGCTTCCAGCTGCTCCTTTCTTCCTTCAGAGAATGCGCTAGGTTGACAGGAGTCACAAGGGGCATTAAGTTCACCACCCCCAGCCCAGGGGCAGCCTGCCCCCAATGACTGGGACAAAAGGTGGTCTCCTTGCCTCAAACAAAACCAACTCTGCTGTACAGTTGACACTCCAGTGCTCCCTGGGAGACTAGACTAAAGCTAGAACTCAGGTGAGACCACGTCCTTGTCTAGTTCTTTCCCTGCCCCATCTTCTTCCCTCTCTCTTTCTCTTCTGAGAGTTAACTCAATAAATTACGTACAACTGGAATCCTTGTCTCAGGCTCTGCACTAGGTATCTGACCTAGGGCAGGAACTAATGGAAGCCATTAAGCAGGGTCAGCGAGAAAGCTTGCCCAGCCATCACTTGGTGCTTCCACTACCCAGAGACACCTTGTTAACATTTTGGTCTGCATGAGATTGCTGAATACTCGTAGAGTATTTACTCAATTCCCTGGCACAGAGTGAGCACTCAAGAAGTGCCAGCCATTATCACTATATCTGCCTGTACTTTTTCTGTATTCAATAATCATCTCTGTTCACCGACCACAGACTGTGTGTCAGGCACCATTCTAAGCACATTTCCGTATGTCTATATAACCCACTTAGTCCTCACTAAGGACGAATACTGCATGATTCCACTTATGTGAAGGATCTGAAAATTAGTCAAACTCATGAAAGCAAAGAGTAGAATTGTGGTTGCCGGGGGCTAGGAAGAGAAGGAAATGGGGGGACTGTCTGTTGAGTAGGTGTACAGTTTCAGTGACACAAGATGAACACATTCTAGACATCTTCTGTACAACACTTTGCCTGTGGATAAAAATACTATACTATTGTACACTTAAACATCTATTAGGATGGATCTTCTGGTAAGTGTTGTTAGCACAATAAAATTTAAAAGAAAAAAAAATCCCCAAATCCTATGTGCTTTCCCTGATTTCTGCTGTACTTTCTCACTTCTTCTGCAGTGAACTCCTTCAATACTTATTGGATGTCTAAGTTATTTGTGTCCTTAACAATGTCGCATCAACACTGACTGTGCCACAGCTCCTATCAATAGAGCCTATGTTTATTGATGGGTCTGTTTCCAGCAGCTAGACTGCAAGCTTTCTGAGGACAAGACTTACCGATTTCTTATTTCTCCAGTATCTTGCATAGTGCCTGTCACACCGCAGATCTTTAATAAACATTTTTTGATTGCACGAATGAATCGACAAACTATTTCATGAGTGTACGCGTTTCCTGTCTTTCGTCTGGATCGCAAGGTCACAGGTGCTCAAACCTGATTTTCAATTTCTTTTGTCCCTCATTATATGCAGCAGATACTAGTTTCCTGGCAGAAATATTCACAGAACTGAACCAGAATTGTTTGCCACGAAGGACTGGACACACTTTAGGCTTGCCCTGGGAAAAGGGACAACTCTCTGTCAAAGAGAAGCAGTCCCATGTGAAATCCTACATGGAATTAGAGAAATTTTTGTTCTCTCAGCTTGCTGCACAGCCGGCTCTGTGTGTATTGTTTCCATAACTCTGCATGTGACCGCATGTCCTTGACTTGACCTTGTGGGAATGTGGAGACCATGGGACTCCAGGAGGGATCCTGTGGGAGGAGGGGGTCATGTGATGTGGAGCAAACTTTATTTGCAGTTGCCTGACTCAAGAGTGACTTCTGGGAAGTGGCAAGAGGTGACTCCACAAAGAGCCTTGCCAGCCTCTACAAAGGCAAGACGTTTTTGTGGGGCTGGCACTCTGCCAGCCCGACAGGAAGCAGAGAGCAGGGGGCGGCTCACTCCAGGTCCTGTCCTGACCAGCATGGGCTTTTTTCATGCTCGTTTTTCTTAATAGGATGAGGCTTCTCCTTCAGAAGTTGAAGGCTGAGCTAAAGAAATACTGGGATGCCCCTTTGTACTAGAAGAACAAATTCCTTTATTTCTATAAATGAAAACCAATTTTTAAAAATGCATCAAGGAACTTGCTCTTCCGAGGATCACAAGACACACTTTTGCAATGTCAGCTGACCTCCCCATCGGCTTTATCAATGTTGCAAAACATACATGATCGACATTGGGGTTTGTTCAAACACGTGTAGGTTTATCTTCAAAGAATACGAAAAGGCCACAAAGCACAAGGGGCTCAGGGAAGTTCGTTGTGCTTTAGAGAATAATTCAACCTTGCTCTCAGTGGGAGTGCCTCGATAGCTTCAAGTTCAACCTCAAGTCTACCACGTGTCCATGCTGCTTCAAGGCAGAAGAGACAAGGCTCGCTGGGTTGGGGTCAGGGTTGGGATAAGGTAGGGAGAAATTCTGAGCATGCACAGCTGTAGGAAGTGCTTGTTCTCTCTTAATTTTGTTTACTTAAGAAGAGAAAAAGAAATCCACATGTCTCTTTGAAGCCCTGTGGGACTGTTTTCACTGCGAGCACACAGAGAAAGCCTGTGATTGTTCCTGGAATGTTGGGCTCACCATTTATTGTCCTTGGATTGAATGCTTGCTTTGCATTTAGGATAAAGATTCATTCATTCCTGGGCCAACGAATAAAGAATCCTATTGTCTCCCTGCCCAAATTGTTCCAAGACCATCTTTTCATTTTTTATTTTTTCCTGAGGTGGACAAGCCCAGATAAGCATCTTGTTCAGCCTCGTGATCTGGTGTCCAAAGGGACGTGGTACCCTCTCTTGTCAGAGCTTTTCTGCTACAATCCTCTGTGACACAGAGCAGACTTGCAGTGCCAGGAACCTCACCCCTTCCGCAAGCATCCTTAATGACCTCCGCAGATTGCCAAACCAGGCGTACTGAAATCCTCCACCATGAGGACAGTTGTGTCATTTTAATAGGCAGAGTGATGAAGGACCCTCAGTGGTTGCTAACTCCATCCGTGGGGAGAAATGAGTGTAGCTGTTTGGCATGCTGGGACATGCTTCATCTCCGAATATTCCTTGATCACTCGCAAGAACAAAGGCCAGTTTAATTAAAACGAACCCAGAAGTGTGAAGCAAAATAGCAGGCAGCAGGAGTTCTGTGTAAGTCATTTCTTCGGAGTGGAACCAACCCCCAGAGGCTGCAGCCTGAACAAGTCCATCTTTCCTTCCTAACGGAATGTTCTTATTCATTTACAGGGCTTAATTCGAACCATCAGGAAAATGGTCATGTTGTCTCTGCCCCATCCCCTCCATATCCACCCTGCTAAACCTTCATCCCTCCCCTCTGGCCTTCTTTTTCTGCCTAGACCTGCTGGCCTCAGGCTTCGGAGAGAAAGTTAAGGATCCCCCCACCCCACACCTCTGTTCCTCGGGTTTTACACCCAGGCAGCCTTTCTCCAGTTTACCGCTTATCCGTCCCTCCTCTTGTCTTCCTCATCCAAATGTCTCCTCCAGGAACTTGTCTGTGTTACCCCTGCTCTGTATAATAGCGTCCTCTTCTCATCCAGCTAGCTCCATTTCCAATGCTGTAAAGATGCTCAGCTCTCTCTTATCTTTTAAAAAGCATCCTCCACCCCCTACCTGTGTCTTTCTCCTCTTCTCCCCAATACTTCCCTTTCTCTTCCTTCCCTTCCTGGATACGATCCTTCAAAGGATCCTTTATGTCGCACATTTCTACTTCTAGCTACACTTTGCACACTATACTTTCCACTATATGATTTCCTCTTTAAACTTTCAAGCTCCCCTGCATCAATTTTCCATGCGTAGTCCACAATTTCAATGAAATGGTTCCGGAGCAGGGCACTACAGACCTTTTTTTTTTTGAGACAGAGTCTTGCTCTGTTGCCCGGGCTAGAGTACTGTGGCATCAGCCTAGGTCACAGCAACCTCAAACTCCTGGGCTCCAGCAATCCTTCTGCCTCAGCCTCCCAAGTAGCTGGGACTACAGGCATGCGCCACCATGCCCAGCTAATTTTTTCTATATTTTTTAGTTGGCCAATTAATATCTTTCTATTTTTAGTAGAGACGGGGTCTTGCTCTTGCTCAGGCTGGTCTTGAACTCCTGACCTTGATCGATCCTCCCGCCTCGGCCTCCCAGAGTGCTAGGATTATAGGCGTGAGTTACTGTGCCCGGCCTAGACCTTTTTTTTTTTCCTTTTATTTTAAAATAAATTTTATTGTATATATTTGAGGTTTACAACGTAGGATACATATATATAGTAAAATAGTTACTACAGCAAAGCAAATTAAAGTATCTTATCTCACATAACCTAATTGTCAGTTGCAAAAGACTCCTTTTAGCCTTACCTTGTTTGACTTTTACATAACATTTGTCTCCAGGGATCACTTCTTTCTTCTTGAAAATCTCCTCTTGATCTCCATGACTCACTACCTCCCCATTTTCCCTCTCCATCTCTGATGATTCCTCCCCACCCCCACCCCCAAATGCTATCATTCCTCGGGGTCCCTGGGTCTCATCCCTTCTCAGTCTGTTTCGGTAATTTCTTTTATGTCCATGTTTCCACCTTCTACCTACATACTGACGACCCTTCTATTTCTATCTCCATGTAAGTTTGTCCCCCTAAGTGCCAACTGCTTCCTTTAAGATCTCTCCCCCTTGGATGTCACTCAGACAGCTCAAACTCAACATACCCCAAATTGCACTTGCCTTTCCTATGAAACCTGTGCCCCAGTCCACGGAATGACACCACCATCCAAGTCAGAAACCTGGGGGTCATCCTCTTTTTCTCTCCTCCCTTCACTTCCTGTGGCCAGTCAGCTACCACGTCTCGTGGACTTCACTTTCCTAGAATCTCTCATAAGTACTTGCTGTTCTCCTTCTCCTCTGTTCCCGCCTGTTCCTTGGTTTATTAAAATGCTCTTGCTTCCAGTTTTCTTTTGTCTGTAGTCTATCTCCCACCAAGCAGCTGGCATGGACTTCCTTCAGTGGCTTCCTTTTGCTTTTGGGATGAGGTCTCCCCTCCTTAGTAGGACCAATAAAACCTGATGTTATTGAGCCCTAGCCTGCCCCTCAGCTCTCCAGTTTTAGCTCTTGCCTAAATCTCTCACTCTCTACTCAACACAGACACGTGCTGAATACACACTGTCTTTTCACTTTGCCCGGGGTTGATCTCTCTTTTTTGCCTTCCCTTACTTGTCCTACTGCGTCATTTCCCTCTACCCTCACCCCCTTTCAACACTACATCACCCGCCTAAGTATTTTAAGACCCAGAGAACTAGCACCGTTTATGCTAACCTGTATTAAGCTTAAGCCCGTTATCCAAAGCGAGACGACACAAGAGCAGGAAAATGGGCTCCACATGTACTCGCCATCAAATTGGTACTGACTGATTAAAACCACAGTGCTCAAATGGTGGTAGTGCTCACCTGGGATTGGGGTGGGAGGAGACCCCCATTTTAGGGATATGGCAAGAACTGTGAAGGGGGAGGGCTTACCTGTAACCCCTCTAAGCGAGAGGCAAAGATAAAAAATGCAACCAAAATGTCAAAAAAAAAAAACATAACAAAACAAACAAACAAACAAAAAACGTTTATAAGGTGGTGGGCAGGTGGGAGGGGGAGGAGGGGAAGGGTACATACTTACACAATGAGTGCGATGTGCACCACCTGGAGGATGGACACGCTTGAAGCTCTGATACGGGGAGGGGGGGGGAGGTGGAGGGGTGGCAAGGGCAATATATGTAACCTTAACAATATTTGTACCCCCATAAAATGATGAAATAAAAAAATGACCCAATTCCAGGGTTATTTCACCTGTAACCACCAGGAGGCTTTTCCTGAATAGTACCCTACCTCTCACTTCCTGGTGTAGCCATTTCTTCCTAATGACTCTACGCACACTGGTGGATCGTGGGATCTATAGCCCTTTGTTGCCAGTATTGCTCATTTTTGTTTTGGTGCTTGTCACAGTGCCAGAATTGAATAAATGTTTATCTGAGTGAATGAATGAACTCTTAACCATTTCCAGTCTCACAAATCAAAAGCAATCACGAGTAAACGGTTTTGCCCTAGAGGATACATCTGCCATGAGAAAAGAGACACAGCCATCTGGCTTGCCTGAGATTTTCAATATTTCAATAATCAATAATATGGATTTTCTCTTGGTGAGCATTTGTGGAGTGCTTGCTGAGTATTAGGTGGTGTGAGAACATTCCCTGCTGTTAGTCAAGTATTAAAATGGCTGTCAGGGTAAATGCTTTTAAGGCTCTTTAATATTTTGAAGGTCATGTTATAGAAAACAACTTTAGCAATTTGAATTTATAAGTTTTGCAAAATGGATTTGTATTTGACTTTTATGTACTAGCAACAAAACTAATTTGAATTCGTGGTCTGCTATACTATTTTTTGCAAGCACAGGCCCCACTCCTTGGTGGCTGTGAGGAACACATCCTCATGTCCACCTATGTAAAATATTTGCCTAAATGTGGTAAAAGAAAGACACGCCATAGCTGATACTATTTACTGAGCATTTACTCTGTACAAGGCACTTTCTCCATATGCTGTCTTTTCACTTTGCCATATTATCTCATTTTCACTTTTTCCATATTATCTCATTTACTCCTTTACAACAACCCTGGTAGGCAGAGATTCATTTACAAAAAGGGAAAATAAGACTCTGTGTACACCATTCAGTGGAAGAATCCCTATCTGGCAGATGGCGTTCATCAAGAACCTTCTTTGCTTCCAGTGATGTCTTTGGGCAGAGAGTGGTAAGGCAGCAAAGGCATTTGTCTGTGAATTCTTTCCAATCACTGGCCTTTACGACCTGCTCATCATCCTATGTCTCATTCTGCCTGGGTACCCCCATTCTTCTATAACCACCTGGCATAAAGACAAAGTTGTGTCATCCTATCCTAATTCTTGACACCGCTAGTTTCCATGCTCCCTCACTACTTAGGTGTTAGTTTGTTCCGTCCTCTGAAATTCAACGTGAGCCAGATGTCCAAGATCAAGTACACAAATCTTCTGATATATTTAATTTTTTTAATTAAACATTTTATTTTGAGATAATTATAGGATCACATACAGCTGTAAGAAATAACACACAGCAATCCAATATACTGTTACCCCAGTAGTGATATCCTTTGATATTGACATTTACACAGTCAAGATATGGGACATTTCCATTACTGCAAGGATCCCTCACCTTGCCCTTTTACTGCCACCTTCTTAGACCCTCAAAATGATGAATCTGTTCTCCATTTCCATAATAATAATAATAGTTTTGTCATTTCAAGAATCTTACGTAAATGGAGTAATATAATATGTAATCTTTCAGGCATGGCTTTTTTTCCCCTCCACATAATTCTCTGGAGATTCAACCAGGTTGTTGCTATGTGGACCAACAATTTGCTGAGAAGTGTTCCTCGGTATGAGTGTACCGCCATTTGTTTAACCATTCACCTGTTGAACAATATCTGAGTTGTTTCCAGTTTTTTGGATATTATGAATAAAGCTTCTATGAACACTCATGTGCACCTTTTTGTGTATGCACATATCTTTACACAAATGCCCAGGAATGCAATTGCTAGTATATGAAAAATCAAGTGTTTTGCAACAAGTGTTGATCCTGTAAACTTGCTGACTCATTTGTTAGTTCAAAGAGCTTTTTTGACTTTGTTTTGAAGATTCCTTGGGAATCATGTTATTTGCAAATCAGAACTGTTTTAACCTTCCTTTCTGATCTGTATACCTTTTATTCTCTTTCTTGCCTTTCTGCATTGGCTAGAATTTCCAACATCATGTTGAATAAGAGTGGTAAAAGTGGATGTCCTTACTATGTTTCTGATCTTAGAGGGAAAGTGTTCTATCTTCCACCAATAAGCATAATATTAGCTGCAGGTATTTTGAAGATTGTTCTTTATCAAGTTGAGGAAGTTCCTGTATATTCCTAGTTTTCAGAGAGATTTTTTTAAATCATGAAGAGGTTTTGAATTTTGATAAATGCTTTTTATGCATCAATGGATATGATCATGTGATTTTTTTTTCTTTAGCCTGTTAGTATGGTGGATTATGTGGATTGATTTTTTGAATATTCAATTAGCTTTGCACCCCTGGAATAAATTCTACTTGGTTATGGCGTAAAATTATTTTTATATATTGCTGAGTTTCATTTACTAGTGTTTTGTTAAGGATTTTTGTGTCTATATTCATGAGAGATATTGGGCTGTACTTTTTCGATACTGTTTGTCTGGTTTTGGTACCAGTGTAATACTAACTTTATAAAATGCATCGGGAAGTATTCACTCCTATTTACTGGAAGAGATTGTGTAGAATTTATGTTAATTGTTCTTTAAATGTTGGGTAGAATTCTCCAGTGAAACCATATGGTCCTGGAGATTTCTTTTTTAGGGTTGTTTTAAATTACAAATTCAATTTTCTTAATAGTTATAGAGCTTTTCAAATTATCATTGCTTGATGATGAGGATAACTTCTGAGAAATGCAAGCTTAGGTGATTTTGCCCTTGTGCAAACATCATAGAGTATACTTACATAAACCTACATGGTACAGCTTATTACACACCTAGGCTATACAAACAGCCTATTGCTCCTAGTCTACAAACCTGTATGGCACGTTACTGTACTGAATACTGTAGGCAATTGTAGCACAATGATAAATACCTCTGTATCTACATATGTCTAAACATAGAAAAGATGTAGTAAAAGCATGACATAAAAGATTTAAAATAGCATCCCTGTATAAGGCACTTACCATGAATGAAACTTGCAGGACTGGAAGTTGCTCTGGGTGAGTGAGTTAGTCAGTAGCTGTGAAATCCCAGCCCTAGGACATGACTGTACACTACTGCAGACTTTATAAACACTGTACACTTAGGCTATGCTCAATTCGTAAAAAAATATTTTTCTTTCTTTAATAATAAATGAACCTTAGCTTACTGTGATTTTTTTTTTACTTTATAAGACTTTTTAAAATCTTTTGACTTTATAACAGTTTAAAACAAACACATTGTATGGCTGTACAAAAGTATTTTCTTTTTTTATATCGTTATTTTATAAGCTTTTTTCCTATTTTTAATTTTTTACTTTTTAAACTTTTTTTTTATTAAAAAACTAAGACAGAAACATGCACACTTCAGCTAAGGCCCACATGCGGTCAGAATCCTCAATATCATTGTCTTCCACCTCCACATCTGGTTCCACTGGAAGGTCTTCAGGGTCAACGTGCATCGAGCTGCCATATCCTATGATAACAATCTCTTCTTCTGGAACACCTCAAGAAGGACCTGCCTGTGGCTGTTTATAGTTAACTTTTTTTTTTTAAATAAGTAGAAGGAATATACTCTAAAATAATGATAAAATATAGTATAATAAATTCATAAACCAGTAACATAACCATTTATTACCATTACCAAGTATGTACTATACATAATTGTAAGTGCTATAGGTTTTTTTTTTTGTTTTTTGCTTTTTTTTTTTTTTTTTGAAATAGTCTTTCTCTGTTGCCTGGACTAGAGTGCTGTGGCATTAGCTTAGCTCACAACAACCTCAGACTCCCAGGCTCAAGGGATCCTCCTGCTTCAGCCTCCTGAGTAGCTGGGACTACAGATGCACACCACCTTCCCTGGCTAATTTCTTTCTATATTTAGTAGAAATGGGGTCTCACTCTTGCTCAGGCTGGTCTCAAACTCCTGATCTCAAGTGATCCACCTGCCTAGGCCTCCCAGAATGCTAGGATTACAGGTGTGAGCCACTGCACCAGCCCTATGTGCTATAGTTTTATACAACTGGCAGCATATTAGGTTTGTTTCCACTAACATCACCATAAACATGTGAGTAATACATTGCACTATGACTTGAGGACGATGATAACATCACTACGTGGTAGGAATTTTTCAGCTTCATTATAATCTTTATTATAATCCGCCATTGTATATGTGGTCCACAGTTGACCAAAACATCATTATGCAATGCATGATTGTATTTCTTTCCTATTGGGTGAGTTGTGGTGTTTTGTGTTTTTTTGAGAATTAGTCCATTTCATCTAAGTTGTCAAAATTATGTATGTAGTGTTGTTTGTAGTATTTATTTTTTGATGTCTCCAGGTCTGTAGTGATAGCTTCTGCTGCATTCCTGATATTGGCAATTTATGTCTTCTCTCCTTTTATAAAAATCAGTCTTGCCAATTTTATTGATCTTCTCAAAGAGCCAGCTCTTTATTTCATTAATTTTCTCTATTATTTTTTGATTTTTTTGGTTTCATTAATTTCTGTTCTTCTCTTTCTTGTTAATATTTCCCCCTTTCTAATTGCTTTGGTTCATTTTGCTCTTATTTTCTAGACTCTTGAAAATTCTAGAGAATTCTTGAGCCTAGAATATTAATTTGATAACCTTTGCACTTTTCTAACATATGCATTCAGTGCTGTAAATTTCCCTCTCTGCCTTGCTTTAACTGTGTCACAAAGATTTTGAAATGTTGTATTTTTAATTTCCTTGATACTTCTTCTTTGAAACAGGAATTATTCCAAGACATATTGTTAGGTTGCTAAATGTCTAAAAATTTTCTTGTTATTTTTCTGTTGTTGATTTCCAATTTGATTACATTGTAATGTGCTTGAATCTTCCTGAAACCATCCCCCTCCAGCCCCATCTGTGGAAAAACTGTCATCCATGAAACCAGTCCCTGATGCCAAAAAGGTTGGGGACTGCTTCCCTAACATATAAATAATTACATTAAATGTAAATGGTCTGAGTAAAAGACAGATTGGTTGGCAGAAAGTATTAAACAAACATGAACCAAGTATATGTTATCTGCAAGAAATTCATCTCAAATATAATGATTTGAGCAGTTTGAAAGTAAAAAGAATGGATAAAGATGTATTATAGAAACATTAAATAACAACAAAAAGTAGCAATGGCTCTATTAATAGCAGATAAAGTAGACTTTAGAGCAAAGAAAATTATCAGGGACAGAGAAGGAAATTACATGATGATAAAAGGATCAATCCACCAAGAAAACATAGCAATCTTAAATTTCTATGAACCAAAGAACAGAGCTGAAACTGTGTGCATCAAAACCAGATCAAACCAAAAGCAGAAATTGAAAAATCGGCAGTTATAGTTGGAGACTTCAACACCTTTCACTCAGTAATCGATAGAACAACTAGGCAGAAAACCAACAAGGATACCGAAGAAATCAACCACACTATCAACCACCAGGACCTAATCAGCATTGATGGAACACTCCACTCCACAACAATAGAATATACGTTTTCAAATGCCCACAGAACAAACACCAAGGTAATCCACATTCTGGGCAATAAAATAACCCGCTCAAATTAAAAAAATAAAATAAAATCATACAGCTCTTCCCCAGCTCCACCTCAGATCATCAGGCATTAGATTCTCATAAGGAGGGTGCAACCAAGATCCCTTGCGTGTGCTGTTACAGTAGGGTTCCGGCTCCTAGGAGAATCTGATGCCACCGCTGACCTTAAAAGGGGCGGAGCTAAGGCGGTGATGTGAGCGATGGGGAGTGGCTGTAAATACAGATGAAGCTTCACTCACTTGCCCGCTGTTTACCTCCTGCTGTGGGGCTTGGCTCCTAACAGGCAATGGACTGGTACCAGTCCAGGGGTTGGGGACTGCAATCTTAGGGCTTAAGCCTAACATTTATCTATTTATTTATTTTTTATCCTCTCTGATTTTACTGTTTCTGTTTTTTTCTTTTTCCTGCCTTCCTGTGGGCTATTTGATTTTTTTTAAGAATTCTACTTGGAGTTATCTATAGTGTTTTTGAATATATTTCTTTGCAGCACTTTTTAGTGGTTGTGTTAGGTATTACCTTGTATATATATAACTTATTATAGTCTACTGATATCATTTTATCACTTAAATTAGTGAAGCGTAGAAACCTTACACTTTGTCTCTTACATTTCGACATTTATAATGTCGAAAATGTACATAATTGTAAGTGCTATAGGTTTTTTTTTGTTTTGTCTCTTTACATTTCGACATTTATAATATAATTCTCTCAAGTATTTTCTCCAGATACATTTAGAATCATATCAGTGAGAAGGATAATTTTTACTTCAAGCTTTAAACGTAATTTAGAAAGCTCAAGAGGAGAAGGAAAGTCTGTTTTATTTAACCATAGTTTTGCTTATGGTCCTTTGTCTTTAAGATGCTCCAAAGTTCCTTCTTCTATGGCTGTCTTTCTATTTAGAAAATTTCTGTTAGCCATTCTTTTAGGGTAGGCCTGCTAATGACAAATTCTTTTAGTTTTCTTTCATCTAATAATGTCCTGATTTTTTTCTTCATTTGTGAAGGATACTTTTGCTAGATGTAAGATTCCTTTCTTTCAACACTTAAAAAATATCTCATTCTGCCCTCCATGATTTCTGATGAGAAATTCACTGTCATTTAATTCATTTTGCCTATAGGTAAAATATCATTTTTCTCTTGCTGCTTTCAAGATTTTTTTTCCTTTGTCTTTAGTTTTCAGAAATTGGACTATGATGGGTCTTGGTGTGGATTTATCCTGTTTGAGTTTCTCTCAACTTCATGAATCTGTTAAGTTTATATCTTTTGCCTTATTTGGGAAGCTCTTTCAGTGATTATTTATTTTAAGGTATAGTAGTCTTCATTTATTTGTGGTTTTACTTTCTGCAGTTCCAGTTACCCATGGTCAACCATGATTCAAATATATTAAATGGAAAATTCCAGAAACAAACAATTCATATGTTTTAAATTGTGTGCCATTCTGATCAGCATGATGAAATCTCTCACCATCCTGCTCCATTTCTTCCAGAATGTGAATCATCTCTTTGTCCAGCAGATCCATGCTGTCTTTGCTCCCATGAGTTAGTCATTTAGTAGCTGGCTCAGTTGTCAGATGGACTGTCATGGTACTGAAGTGCTTGTGTTCAAGCAACCCTTATCTTACTCAATAATTACCCTAAAGTGCAAGAGCAGTGATGCTGGAAATTTGAACATACCAAAGAGTAGCCATAAAGTGCTTCCTTTAAGTGAAAAGGTGAAAGTGTTCAACTTAATAAGGAAAGAAAAAAATTATATGCTGAGGTTACTAAGATCTACAGTAAGAACAACTCTTTTATCCATGAAATTGTGTGAAGAAGGAAAAAGAAATTCATGGTAGTTTTGCTATTCTATCTCAAATTGCAAAAGTTGCAGCCACAGTGTGTGACAAGGGCTTAGTTCAGAGGGAAAGGCACTAAATTTTTGGGTGCAAAGCATGAACAGAAATGTATTCTGATTCACAGCAATTGGGTTCAGTACTATCTGCCATTTCAAACATTCACTAGGGGTCTTGGAATGTATCCCCCAGAGATAAGGAGGGACTGTTATACTTTTCCAGGCCTTTCCTTTTTCTCCTTCCATTTATTATCTTATGATTTTGTAGGTTAGAAGTCTAACATGGGTCTCACTAGACTAAATTCAAGGTGTCCACAGGGCAGCCGTCCTTAATGAAGGCTCTGGGGAAGAATGTGCCTCCAGGCTTATTTACATTGTTGGCAGAATTCAGTTTCTTGTGGCTGTAGGACCGAGGTCTCTGTTTCCTTGCTGGCTGTCCGCAAGAGCTGGTCTCTGCTCTTAATGGCTGCCCACGTTCCTTCTCATGCTTCCCATGATCTCCTAAAGGCCTTGCACGGTCCTTGCACGTGTGACCTTACATTTCAGAGCCAGCAACGATGTCCTCTCAGGCTTCAAATCTCTTTCACTTCCCCTTCTGCTGCATCTCTCTTGCTTCCTCCTTTGCCACTTAGCTCTTCTGCTTCTAGCTGGATAAAGTTCTCCATTTCTCAGAGTTTATGGGGTTAGATTGGACATGCCCAGATAATCCAAGATAATCTCCCTATTTTAAGGCCAACCGACTGGTAGCTTTAATTACATCTGCAAGTTTCTTTGGCTGTGTAAAGTAATATATTTCTAGATTCTAGGGATTAGTGCATGGGCATCTGTGAGGATGAGAGGGGCATTATTCTGCCTATAATAGCAGCCAACTAGGAAGGAAACTAGAACTCAGGTCTACTAATGCTCAGCACTTGTGTGCACAAACTTCTATAGGGCAGAGCTCAATAGCATTTTCAAGTTCTTTCTGGTCAAAGTTTTCAAATCCTCCTCCGATGTTTTCTGTTATCTTCCAGAATGCCCTGCCATTAACCCAAAGACCACACTTTATAAAGAAGGAAAAATCACTGTATTTTGAATATCACAGACTTTCTTCTCTGTGGCTTCCTTCCAGTCTTACCTGTCCCCCTCCTTCCAGAGTGTTTCTGAGTATTTAGGAATAAGCTGGCCATCTAGCATGTGACAATAGAAGGGGGACAAGATGGAGGAGAAAAGGAGAGGGCAAAAGGAAAAGAAAGGCAAAGGGGAAGAGGAAAAGGAGAATGTACTGGGAAAATGGGTGGAAAAGAAGGAAAAAAGAAAGCAGAAGAAACAAGCCACAGTGTTGGGAGGCAAGGATGCAGGAGAGCAGTGGCTTTAAGATGCTATGATCTTCTATTTGCAAAATTACCCAGCACAGCCACCAGGAGGCACAGACCCAAGAGGGCATGTGGGGCCCATGCTAGCCTTTATGGAGCATTTGCAAGAATCAGAAAAGGCATCCCCCCTGGGCAGATGCAGCACATAGCTTAGCAAGTCTGGGAGACCAGGCTGGCTTGTTCAGCCCTGACTGGGCCAGGTGTCTCTGGGAAGGCACAACCTGCATGGGGCTGTATGCATTGGTTCTAGTGATGGCTTCCAGGGACAGCTGCCTTCCCACTGTGTGTTGGGTACAGAGTTGGCCTTGAATTATGGGTCACTCTTAACAGGGTCCTTCTTCTGTAATGTCTAGGGTAAAAGCTAGAGGCAGACAGGTTTTGCCTGGTTACAGATTGGATTAGGGCTCTTTGATCAGAAATCTCCCCTTCTTCTTCAGCCAGAGGAGGTCTCCAGTCCTTTCTTCTATCTGGTTCTCAATCCTTCTTGGGATTAGTCACCTGGCCCATGTTAAAGGAAGCAGAGCAGCTGCCTGTCTCTCCCAGTGCCCTCCCCATTTACAGGAAGTCTAAATGGGAGGGGCTGTTGTCCAGTCTTTACTGTTATTTCCTTTGAGACAGTGGCTAGAGGGAGGGGCGGGAGTTGAGGCAGGAAGGAGGAATAATGTTGTTTAACACTGCTTGGCTCTGCAGATGAAAGCCTCCAGGCCTTTGGCTGAAGATAGCACAGAAAGAGACAGGCAGAGCCAAACTTCAATCATTTCTCATCAGTGTTTACATCAGAGAGCCCTGGGCACTGCCCCCCTGGCAGCCCCGGTGCGAGTAGCTCTTGGCTTATGGCCTGATTGAAGGAAGAGTCCAGATTTTGGAGGGGTGGAGGGAAGCAAGAACAACATGTCCTGTTTACTCAGAGGGTATGGAAGCCTCTAGAGTGGCCAGATGTGAAGGGCACCTGGCTTCAGGGTGGTGCACCCTCCCAATCCCAGGGCCACACGCACCAGGAGGATGACAGATCTGGAGCTGCAGAGGCCTCACATTAGGATATGGAGCAGCTCTCTGGCTTCATCTAGGGAAAAGGGGATCAGCCCATTTTACAGATAAAGCAACCAAGCCTGGCCCTACCTGAGGTTATATAGCTAGAAAGTAGGAGATTGAGGGAGGAAAGAGAGTAAGGTGGAAACACAATTTCTGGTCCCTCCTTGGGGATTCTGGCAACCTGGCCAGCCTAGACCGGCATGGGTAGCCCTGCAGAATTAGTGTTTGCCTGTTTCCCTTCTTCCTGCCCCCTAGACCACATGCATATCACCACCTTTTTTTCAGGTGTCACCAGAGCCTAATAAGCCTATTATCTAAGGCTTAAGTGTGTGGTGCTGATTATTTAAGGGATGAGATTCCCATAAGAGCTGGGGTAGTCACGGAGACTTCATGGAGGAAGAAGGACTTCATGGAGGAAGATTTTAAGTTACTTAAAATCTTAGGATTTGAAGAAATGGAGAGGAGAGAATTGGGCATTCCAGGAAGGTACTTTTAAAAAAGTGTTTATTATATACTAGTCATTGGCAAAACATTCTACAAACATTACCCCGCTTAATCTTTACAGTAACCCTATGTGGTAGGCATTAATTGCTCTAGGTTTATGGATGAAGCTTGGGAGGTGAGACACCTTGTTTAGCATCACCTGCTGATCACGTGGAATTGGATTCAAACCAAGCAGTTGCCCCCTGTTCTTAATCCCATCCCGCCTCTGCACTACGTCACTTTTCATGGGAGAACAGAAGAGACAAGAGGGTGTTCCGGGAAGAAATAGGGAATGGAGTTGGGCTGGCAGAGGGGATGGAATTTATAGAATTTTTTTGTGGTCAGACAAAGCTTAGGTGCTCAGCATTCACCGTGGATAAGTGCCAATCCAACACTTAGTCATTATATTGCCAGTATAGAAAACCCTGCTGGGCTGGGCGTGGTGGCTCACGCCTGTAATCCTAGCACTCTGGGAGGCCAAGGTGGGCAGATTGCTTGAGGTCAGGAGTTCGAAACCAGCCTGAGCAAGAGTGAGACCCCCGTCTCTACTATAAATAGAAAGAAATTAATTGGCCAACTAATATATATAGAAAAAAATTAGCCAGGCATGGCTGCGCATGCCTGTAGTCCCAGCTACTCGGGAGGCTGAGGCAGAAGGATTACTTGAGCCCAGGAGTTTGAGGTTGCTGTGAGCTAGGCTGATGCCACGGCACTCACTGTAGCCTGGGCAACAAAGCGAGACTCTGTCTCAAAAAAAAAAAAAAAAGAAAGAAAGAAAGAGAAAGAAAACCCTGCTGTAACACTACAAAGAGTACCACCAAAATTCTATTTCATGGGTGGAAGGGCCAGATCATTGGCAGGCTAGGGACATGACCTGGTGAGTCTGCTCATCATCAGTCCAATTAGAACTTGATTCCTGTTACAGGTGAGGTGGTTTCCTATCATTGTTTACTTGTCTGTGTCTTTTATTAATCTATTAATATATCCTCCCAGAGGGTGGGACTCACCAGTGCTTAGCTCAGTTAAGTTGAACTCTTTCCAGTTCCATGAGTCCTTGTCACCAGATCTCAAGTGGAGTTAATTAAATCAAATTTATTTTAAGCTATATGTTTTTTTTTAAGTTTTTGCAATTTTTAAAAATTTATTTCAGCATAATAAGGGGGTACAAATGCTAAGGTTACATACGTTGCTATTGGCTTCCCTTCCCTCTCAAGTCAGAGCTTCAAGCATGTCCATGCCCCCAACAATGCACGATGCACTTATAATGTGTGTATATATATGTATATATATATATACCCATCCCTTCTCCCCACACCTGCCCGACACTTGATATTTTAAGCTATATGATTTTGAATAGAGTTACAAAGAAGCTAGACTCAAGACCTTCATTGCCTCCTTTTCAAATGGTTGAACTCTTTTTAAGAATCTAAAGCAATAATTCAAATTTATATTCCAGGACCCAAATAAAGATGTCTCAGAGGGATATTTATTTTATCCAAAAGGGACAGAAACACTATTTTTTATTCATTGCCCATATAGGGGAACTTCATCTTTTGCAATGCCCTAAGACAACATCTTGTAAAAATGTTTTAAACCATATAGTTAAGGTCTTGTGATTTGTAAATGTGAACAGAGAGACACTAAGGCAAAACTTAAAGATAAATTATAAAAAGCTCAGGATCCCAACGTGGACAGACCCGATTTCCAGAGGCGGCTTTTCCACTCCTTCTGTGACCTTGGGTGAGCTCG
>VSMD01074407.1:0-16526 GCA_008750895.1 Mirza zaza | reverse complement strand
GGCCGGGCGCGGTGGCTCAAGCCTGTAATCCTAGCTCTCTGGGAGGCCGAGGTGGGCGGATCGTTTGAGCTCAGGAGTTCGAGACCAGCCTGAGCAAGAGCGAGACCCCGTCTCTCCTATAAATCAAAAGAAATTAATTGGCCAACTAAAACTATATAGAAAAAATTAGCCGGGCATGGTGGCACATGCCTGTAGTCCCAGCTACTCGGGAGGCTGAGGCAGGAGGATCGCTTGAGCCCAGGAGTTTGAGGTTGCTGTGAGCTGGGCTGACGCCACGGCACTCACTCTAGCCTGGGCAATAAAGTGAGACTCTGTCTCAAAAAAAAAAAAAAAGTTTTGAAGCCATGGGCCTTGCTAAAAAACATTTAACAATCAAAAAATAAAGTTTTTATTAATGTAAAAATGTTTATTAAAAGGAAGAAAATTTAAATTGCCTACCATGTCACCCTGGAGGCTAACACACGTGTACCCTTCCGGTCGTTACACCTACATGCATGGAAACATGCCTGCCATGTGCCTGTACACAGGTCTAGGTGTCCGTTTATGTCTTTTGCTCACCTGAGTGTTCAACCTTGAGGCACAGCCTACAGGAGCAACGCTCAGCCCAGGTGTGGTGATGCATAAGTTTCCCGCCAGCCTGAGGAGTCTCGCAGGGCAGTTGTTACAAATATTAAATGACGTCCTACAGTTTGTGAGTTATTCCCTTTAACACATTGACTGCCACACTAGAAAAAATGTTTTTCCCCTGGGGCCACAGTGTTTTATTAAAACAAAGCGATCCTTTCTAATTTGTTATTTTTTATTGCTTTCTGCGCATGAGTTATATGAAACAAAATCTACATTTTCAGAATTAAATTGTCAATATAAATTGTAATAATAAGAACATGAAGAAGTAAGATTTTCACCAACCAGTGCAGGGTTTTGCTTCTCGCCACCCTGGGCTCAAAACTAGCCTGAGTTAAATACAACTCACATGGCAGTCAATGTGTTAAAAGTCTAGAGTGAGGGTGTGGGGTCTGTATACCCCATACAGACCATGTGTGTTCCTACAGAGCATGTATGGCAGTCCTCCCTTATCTGTGGGGATAGGTTCCAAGACCCCCACTTGGAACATATGCCTGAAACCAGAGATAGTATCGAACCCTGTATCAAGTGGTATATAATCGGATAATCAATAATGCCACAGGGACATTCTTTTTTTTTTTTTTCTTTTTAAAGACAGTCTCGCTCTGTCACCCAGGCTGGAGTGCAGTGGAGTCATCACAGCTCACTGCAACCTCAAACTCCTGGGCTCAAGCGATTCTCCTGCCTCAGCTGGGACTACAGGTATGTGCCATCATGCTGGCTAATTTTTCTATTTTTAGTAGAGACGGGGTCTTGCTCTTGCTCCGGCTGGTCTCCAACTCCTGGCCTCAAGGGATCCTCTCACCTTGGCCTCTCAGAGTGCTGGGATTATAGGTGTGAGCCACCGTGCCCAGCCCATAGGGAAAATTCTTGAATTGCTAGATATTCAGAGCGGGAGAAAGAGGAGGTGGGCTGGGCTGGGGTGGGGGTGGATGGGCATACCTGGCTCCTTGGGAATTGCACGCAGACCTGGGGTGGGCAGAGGACGCTTGTCCTACCTGTGGATGGCGCTGTCCTCACTGTCAAGGTGTTTAGCCCGAAGGCTAAGCTTCCAGGGTATTTAGGGACAGACCCAAATGTCAAGTAGGACCTAGGACAGAGCAGACAGAAGACAGAAGCAAAACAAAGACCGGCTTGGGGAAGCCCTCACTCACAGCAGCGTGTCCTGTAGGGGCCAGGATGGGCCGTGCTCTATGTGCTGGGGCCAGGCGGTTCCCCTCGGGACTACTCTGCTTCAAGCGGTCACAGCGTATGCAAATGAATGAGCAGGGCTGTGTCCCGTCAACGGAAAGGAAGCCAAACTCTGCAAAAATAATTTTAAAGAGATTTACTCTGAGCCAAATTTGAGGACCATGACCCGGAGCCACGCCCAAGAAGCCTTGAGCAAGTGGACTCACTGTGGCTGGGTTACAGTTTGGTTTTTATATATTTCAGGGAGACAGCGGTTACACGTAAAGTCATAAATTGACACATGGGAGGCATACCTTGGATTGGTCCAAAACAGTGGGCCATCTCGAAGTGGGGGCGGACAGATTACAGGTGGGTTTAAAGATTCTTTGACTTGTAATTGGTCAGACACGAAGCTTTGTCTAAATGCTTGGAATGTAAAGATAAGTAAGTCTGTTGATCAGAGACAAGCTACCGGACTTGGACAGATATCTGTTGTGTAAATTGAGGACCTGCAGGTGTGTCTTGCATAGCCTTAGGCCTATTAATGGATTACAAAGGATGTCCCCAAGAAGGGAGGGGGTGTTATGAGGCATGTCTGACCTCCCTCCTCATGGTGGGCAATTTAGTTTTAGGATAGCCCCTTGGCCATGATGGGGTCCATTCAGTCACCGGGGGAGGAAGGCGGGGGGCGCAGGAAGCCTTAGGATTTTATTTTATTTCACACAGTTCCAATACAACTTTATTTATGAATGCTGAAATTTGAGTTTTATATAATTTTTACATGTTATGAAATTTCTTTTTTGGTTCTTTCTGAACGGTCTAAAAATGTAAAACCATTCTTAGCTTAAGGGTCACACAAAAACAGGTGGCAAGCTGGGGCTGAGTCATTTTTGTCATGCAGTGTCAGCAGGCACGGTGGCCGGACTTGGCAGGGAGGCAGCTCTGGGTGTGACCTGTGGACCTTCCCCAGGGCCAGATCCAGGCTGAGAGGAGGGAGGATGAGGAGACTGTCACGAGTGTCCACGGCAGTGGGAAGAAGGGGCTCCTGCCAGGGGAGGAAGCCACCCTGGGCCATGCTGGGTGCCGTGGGAAGCCGGCTTCGCTCTGAAGATCCCTTGAGTAGCTCCCAGAATCGGGGTGCACGCAGGCTGGGGTCCAGGTGTCATCAGAACTCCTGAAATATTGTTTTCAATATAATCTGCAGCAGGAAGAGATGACACAAAAGCCTCAGAATTGGAGCTGTTCTCCCCAGGGATTGAAGAAACCGGGGTGTCTTTCTTAGGCTCGTTCCTTTCTTAGGTTTTCTGGGTGTTTGTTCTTTCCACAGTTTAAAAAATAAAAAGTTAATATAGGAAAGCAAACTAAAGGACAATGGCAAAGAAAAAAAATTAAGAAAAATTTATAGAAAAGAAAAAGCTATAAAAAAGAGTTAAAAAAAAAAGAAAAAAGTTAATACATGAATTCAAGTTGTAGTATAAAGAAGAATTAAAATTAAAATAGGAAAAAATAAATGAAATAAGAAAGAGGGAAAATACTGTAATGAACTAAAACAATAAAAAAAACTAATATGCACACATTCATAGTAGAAAATGTAGATATTTCAAATGTGGACTTTTAATAGCACGGGTATTTTTTCATATGCACACACGCACATCCAAAGGTCTAGCTATTTATGTAGTATGAAACCAGGAATGCACTAGATCAGTTGTTTCTCGTGGTTTTGCTCTCACAAAATCTGATCTGAATCAGTTTCACATATCCTAAGTAGTTTTCACAAATGTGATCTTATTGCCTGATTATATCATAATTCAACCTTCCTGGATACTTAGGTTGTTTCCCAAGTTCCAAATATTAACAAAGAACATCTTGGAGCGTCTCATTGATAACACTGAAGTCAAACTCCTTGTGGTAGAATCCCCGGGTCAGTGGGTTTGGGCGTGCTTTGCCACACTGAGCCCCGGACATGTCAAGCGAACTCAAGCTCCCAACAGCAGAACCCTGCGGAGCTCGGGGCATTAATTTTTTTTTTTTTTGAGACAGAGTCTAGCTCTGTCATGCTGGCTGGAGTGCCTGTGGTGTCCACCTAGCTCATGGCAACCTCAAACTCCTGGGCTCAAGCGATCCTCCGGCCTTGGCCTCCCACAGTGCTAGGATTACAGGCTACTGCACCCATCTAGCTTTTGCTTTTATTCCTAGACACACACAGGCCAACATTTTCTCCCCCCGTCTCTCCCCGCCCAGGTAGGCACGTGCAGATCCCCCCCTGTGCCCAGGGCCAGACTTCCAGGAGATCAGCTGGGGCTGCTCCAGAGGGAGTCGGAGTGTGTAGGAAGCAGGTGCAGCATTCGCCCCCGGCACCGGCACCCAGGGGTGCCCCAGCCTGCTGGGTGCCAAAGAACCACAGGTGGCTCCTTTGTGCAGCACTGCCCACCATCCCCGCTTGCGTCTAAGGGCTGGGCTGGGAGCCCCGCTGTCCCCGGGAAGGGGCTGCCGGGCGGCTAGGAAGGGACAAAGCCCCACCTGCGTGAGCACGTCGTCCTCCTGCGTCAGATTCTCGATGATTTCAAAGTGATCCACATCGCGGAGCTCTTCAAATGAGGCTTTCCATCCCCCTCGGCACAGGGTCTGGGCAGGAGAAACGTGGGAAGGGGAGGGGTGAGGCTGCAGGAGGGGAGGCTGGGACCCTCCTCACCGTGCCCGGCCTGCTCAGGAGCTCAGTAAGTATTTGTTTTTTTTTTTTTGAGACAGAGTCCTGCTCTGTTGCCCCGGCTAGAGTGCCGTGGCGTCAGCCTAGCTCACAGCAACCTCAAAGTCCTGGGCTCAAGCGATCCTCCTGCCTCAGCCTCCCGAGTAGCTGGGACTACAGGCATGTGCCACCATGCCCGGCTAATTTTTTCTTTGTTTTTTTTTTTCTTCTTTTCTATTTTTTTTCTTTAAAATTTTTTCCCTTTATTTATAATTTACACTTCTTTTTTTTTTTATTTCAGCGCAACCTCATTTTACCCTAACACTGGCTAATTTTTCTACATATTTTAGTTGGCCAATTAATTTATTTCTATTTTTAGTAGAGACAGGGTCTCACTCTTGCTCAGGCTGGTTTCGAACTCCTGACCTTGAGCGATCCACCCGCCTCGGCCTCCCAGAGTGCTAGGATTACAGGCGTGAGCCACCACGCCCGGCCTCAGTAAGTTTTTGTTGAATGAATGACTGAGAGTCTTGGGGTCCACCTGGGTGAAGGCAAGAAGATAATGAGAAGATCACATGACCCTTGACCTCCGGCTGCAAACCGGGCGCTGGGAGTACCTGATAAAACTCCCTGGACTGCCGCTGGAATTCGGGGGAGTCGTGCTGGCCCACGATCACGAGCACGTGGCAGGTGGGATCCGCCGGCTGCGTCAGGGCCATCAGCAGCTGGGGGCTGTTCCTCTGAGCATCCTCCCTGGTGTGGGGGGTGTGGGGAGTCAGGGCAGGGAGAAGCCAGGCTCCAGGTGAGCCGGGGCTGGGATTGGTGGGTGACTCACAGTGTCAGGTGCAGAGGGGCGTTCTGCGAGGTGCACAGGATGGGCTCCAGGTCGTAGACCCCACTCACCAGGAAAAAGCCTGGGAAGAGGAAGAACAGTCCCGTGACCAGGCTCGGGTGGAACGAGACAGGCAGCCCACCCTCCAGGCCAGAGGGGCAAACCCGGGAGGGGGGCGTGGCAAGAGGAAGCAGAGAGGGCCCTGCTCACAGGGCTCAAAGCCCTCGCGGTCAAGCCGCTCCCAGCTGTTGGGACTTGGAACAGCTGGTCCAAACCTCAGGCCGGTCTGGAGGGTGAAGGCCGCCCAGCCAGGCTGCATTCCCCGTGGAGACCTTTGAGGTTGGGCGTGACTCCAAGCTCGGTCCAGTCGGCCAGGAGCATCATGGTGGCCAGCTGGGCCCCCGCCGAGTGTCCACACAGGTAAATTCCCCTGCGATGGGTCAGAGCAAAGAGCTGCATTTGCATTAAGTTTCCCCAAAGTGTCAGGACAGTACCGAGAAGTCCCACTTTGCCTTCTGCTCCATGGGCCAGAGGGGCAGCGTGGCTGTGTCCAGTGGGCCTGGTCCTCCCACCCGGCAGGGTTGCTGCGGGAAAGGTGCAGCGACACCCACTCATTGCGCGGGTACCGCTTCTGCACAAACGTGATGCTCCGCGTCACCTGGTCTACCATCTGGTCCAGGTTGCCTACACAGAGAGCATGAGCCAGGCTGGGGGCTCCCTCCCTCCCCAACAAAGCCCACCAGCCCCTGGACCTGCAGCCACCACCCCTCTTACCTCTGGGGGCAATGTCATAAGCCACTGTCACCACGGCCACTCCTTGTGCTGTCAGGGGCTCCGCCATGAAGGCAGACTCGTCCTTACTGCAGAAAGAGACAGACATGGGACGACAGCTGGAGGCAGCTTGGCCACTGTGCTGCTTCCCCGTGTCCGGGACACGGCCTGTGCCTGATGTTCGGTCCACGCAGAGTGTCACCTCTCTCACTGCGAGCGCACGTCCTGCGAGAACTCTGCTCGGTCATGCGGGCGTTTCCCTTGACTGCAGAGTGGGCTGGACGTGCTTCTCACTGTGGGGACTGGGTTGGACTGTGTCCCCCAAAAAGACATGTCCAAGTCCAACCCCCAGAACCTATGAATGTGACCGTATCTAGAAATAAGGTCTTTGCAGACGGCATTAAGAATCTTGAGGTGAGATCATCCTGGATTATCAGGGTGAGCCCTGAATCCAACGACTGGTGCCCTTGTAAGAAAAAAGAAGGGGGATCTCAGGCACAGAAACTGAGAGCTCGGCGGTGGATGGAACAGACTGCAGGGGTGCAGCGAGCACCTGGGCTGGTGGAAGCTCAGGAACGCAGGTAGGACCCTGCCGAGAGCTTCGGAGGGAGCGTGGCTCTGCCCACCCCTTGGTGTCTGGCGTCTGGGCTCCAGGATGTGGGAGGACATGCTCTTGTTGAAGCCACCAGAGTGTGGCAGTTTGTTGTGCCAGCTGCAGGAGACCAACCTTTTGCTCCACAGTCTGAATGCCCCACTCACCTTCCGCACTGCCAGTACCCGCCGTGCACAAACACGAAGACAGGAAAGGCTGTAAAACCAAGGGGCCGTGTGGGCGGGGCTGGCCCCGGCGCCCCTCGGCAGAACCCCCAGCCCCTGCACTGACCTTCAGGTGCCTTGTGTGGAAGGTAGATGTCCAGTGTCTCCCCTTTGGTGTCTCCGTAGGGGACGTGCAGCAGGCTCCTCCTGGTGGCCCGGGCCCTCCTGGTGGCTGTCTCGGAAACAGACAGGTCACTGTCAGCACAAAGCTCCACTGGCAGCAATTTCTGATTCCAATGCGGTAGAACCCTTTTGGCTGAAAGCTCCCCTGGGTTGACCAGTCAGCTTCAGCTGTGAGCACCTCCCAGGAAAGAGGACTCCCCAGGCCTGGCGTCTGCCTCCGAGGGAACCGGGTTCTGGGAGGTCGGTGCTACATTACGACATGCTCATCCTCTGCACCACGCACGCTGGGCTGTGTGCTCTAGGAAGAACGAACGTTCCCAAATATTTGGAAAAATAATCTTCTAGGCAAACAAGATGGAAACTCACTTGAAACCAGCAGAGAATGGAGCAATATGAATATATACTGAGTGCCACAAGGGAACAGCTCAGAGCAATGTGGACATTGGCTACGGCCTGGGTGGGGAGAAAGGATGAAGGGCGCTGAGCGGGAGACAGGTGTGGAGGCGGGAGCGGCTCTGCTCACGTTTTAGTACGGAAGTGCCTCCAGATGTCCCCCGACATCACCAAACCCAGGCAGATGAGCTGCTCCAACGCTGGGCCGGAGGGCAACTTGGAAACATGCAACAAACCCTCAAGTCCTTATCTGCATTTATTACAAGGGAATAATCAGAATATTCCCAAGGGTTTTTTTTTTTTTTTTTGAGACAGAGTCTGGCTTTGTTGCCCAGGCTAGAGTGAGTGCCATGGCATCAGCCTAGCTCACAGCAACCTCAAACTCCTGGGCTCAAGCGATCCTCCTGCCTCAGCCTCCCAAGTAGCTGGGACTACAGGCATGAGCCACCATGCCCGGCTAATTTTTTCTATATGTATTAGTTGGCCAATTAATTTCTTTCTATGTTTATAGTAGAGACGGGGTCTCGCTCAGGCTGGTTTTGAACTCCTGATCTTGAGCAATCCGCCCGCCTCGGCCACCCAGAGTGCTAGGATTACAGGCGTGAGCCACCGCGCCCGGCCCCAAGGGTTTGTTTTAAGGATGCTCGCAGCAATGCTGTGTATGAGAGCAACAGCACTGGACACAGCCCACGTGACCTGATTAGTCAATACGGTAGGGTGCATCCCTTCCTTGGTGCTTTCCATCCCGGCATTCATCCTTTGAGGGGGGGACAGAGTCTCACTCTGTTGCCCAGGCTAGAGTGAGTGCCATGGCATCAGCCCAGCTCACAGCAACCTCAATCTCCTGGGCTCAAGCAATCCTACTGCCTCAGCTGGGTGGCTGGGACTACAGGCATGCGCCACCATGCCCGGCTAATTTTTTCTATATATTTTTAGTTGGTCAATTAATTTCTTTCTATTTTTAGTAGAGATGGGGGTCTCGCTCTTGCTCAGGCTGGTCTTGAACTCCTGACCTCGAGCGATCCTCCCAACTTGGCCTCCCAGAGTGCTAGGATTACAGGTGTGAGCCACCTTGCAGGGCCAGCTCATAACTTTTCAAAGGTGCAATTCCCCTAAACATTTAAAAATAGTTACAAAATAGTATTAAATGCTTAATAAACACTTCAAAGTATAATCACAGGTCGGTGTGGTGGTGGCTCCGGGGTAGGGAGGCCTGGGTAGGGGAACTGCCTGAGGCCAGCAGCTGGAGACCAGCCTGGCCACACGGCAAGACCCCTCTCTACAGTAAATACATAGATAATGATAATGAAAAAGAAACTAGAATCACATACTGGATTCGCTTAACAGGATCTGTGGCTCTAATCAATTAAAACGTATCCATTTGGAAATGGCTTGATTCTGCTCAGGGTGTCCTGCGCAGTGGCGTGAGGACGCACAGACGGCTTCTCTTTATTTCCTCTTTCCCAGTTACTCCATACTCTCTGTTCAGTGGTTACATGTTCATTTATTCATCTAGCCACTCTGGTTCTTCTGGACGAACACCCTGAGATCACTGGAGACCCCACTCTTTCTCAAGCCACATCTGATCCCCGGGAAGTCCTGTTGGCTTTTATCCTGAATACAGAGCCTCCTCCCCACCCTGGCAGGACCCCCCTTCACCTGCCCCCTGGAAGGCAGCCACCACCGCCCTCCCCGTGGCTGTCCCTGCCTCTACCTGGACGCCCTACGGCCACAGCGCCAGCCAGTTACGACGTGCTCAAACCCTTCCGGGCCCTGTCTGAGTCAGCTCAGCCTGCCATAACAAAATACCACAGCCTGGGTGGCTCTACCAACCAGAAATCTATTTTCTCACAGTCTGGAGACTGGAGGGCTGGTGTCTGGTGAGGGCTGTTCCCTGCCTTGCAGACTCGAAACCCATCCTTTGCTCAAGGCGTCTGGGCTGTCTCCAAGGCCACAAAATCACAAGCAACCCTGCCGTGAATAGCCTTGTACATCCATCACTGCACCGTGCGCGAGTGTCTGTAGGAAGCGCTCTCAGCAGCAGAATTCTGGGTCAAAAGGAGATGCATTCGTCATTCAGAGGCCACTGCCAACTGCCCTGCCTGAGGGTTTGCCAACAACCCTGCCCCGGCACACCGTGAAGGTGACTGAGCCACAGAGTCTTGCAGGAGTGAGGTGACTCAAAGGTAGTGATTTAATTAACACAAGAGTTCTCAAAGTGTATGAATAGACTGGGTTAATGTGCTAAAACTAAGAAAAAGATCATGAAATTTATGTTCTAAATTGATTAGCAATTAAACCAGGCAGCTGTAGGAGTTCATTAGCACGTATAAATCTCCCCCAGATATTAAAAGCCTCTACTGACCCTGAGAAAGGTAGATCGCCTCTCTCTAGGAGATGGCTCAGCGGCAGCAGTGGGAGGGCAGTTGGTGTGCAGAGACAGACATGAAGTGACCTGTGGCCTCCTCCCTCCAGAGTGTGAATCCTGCCAGCCCCCCAGGCCCTAAACCCAAGGGCAGGAACACAGGAGGGCTTCAACGAGACACCCCAGAATAAACCTTATTGCAAACTTCCTTTCTCATTAAAGCAAAATTTGGGTTTCACAACCCAAAGGCTCCAAACTCTCACAGATAAAAACTGCAGGCCCTGGGAAGCCTGCTCCATGGACCTGACCGGAGTGTTGTGTTAGAGCAGTTAGGGGAAGTGGAGGCCGGAACCCCTGAGACTAACCCAAGTGTGGGACAGGGAGGCCAGGCAGACAGTCACAGAAGGCTGAAGCCCAAGGGTTTATTACTCCATCTGGTTTGAGAGGTAATCACTCCCAGTTTTCCAATTCTTTTAGCAAACAATTATTTATTTATTTATTTATTTTTTTTTTGAGACAGGGTCTCGCTTTGTTGCCCAGGCTAGAGTGAGTGCCGTGGCGTCAGCCTAGCTCACAGCAACCTCAAACTCCTGGGCTCAAGTGATCCTTCTGCCTCAGCCTCCCGAGTAGCTGGGACTACAGGCCCACCATGCCCGGCTAATTTTTTCTATATATATTAGTTGGCCAATTAATTTCTTTCTATTTATAGTAGAGACGGGGTCTCGCTCTTGCTCAGGCTGGTTTCAAACTCCTGACCTCAAGCAATCCGCCTGCCTCGGCCTCCCAGAGAGCTAGGATTACAGGCGTGAGCCACCGCCCCAGCCGCAAACAATTATTTACATAAGCATCAGCCACGGGCCTGCACTGCTCTAGATATCTGAGATACAGTGGTGACCAAAATAGTTCAAAACCCTTACTGTGTGCTGCTGGCTGCTTAGTGAGGGTGACAGGCCCTGAGAGATAAGATCAGGTAGGGAGATGGAAGGCAGGGAAGGAGACCCTGGGCAGAGACCAGAGCCGCCCTTGAGAAGGGAGTGCCTCTGGCCTGAGCGACTGCCAGGTCCCGGGGCCACGCTGGACAGGCTGGGCGCCAGATCAGGGTGGAGGGGAAGGTCTGGGGCTCAAGTCACAGTGAGTTCTTGGCCAAATCCCTGAGAACCGAAGTGAGAAAAGCCCTCTCTTGCAGAAGGAGGGGAGGAGCGCAGCAGAGGCTGGGAGCCAAGGGCTGCAGGAACAGGGGGCAGGGGTCCCAGAAGACAGAGGCCTGGCCCCCAAAAGCCAAAAGGGGGAACGACCCAGTGTCCGTGGGGTGAACAGAGTGTGGACCACGGCTTGGTCATAGGAAGGAGTGAAGCACTGACACCTGCCACAAGAAGGAGCCTCCAAAACCCAGAGCCAGAGACACAAGGCCACGATGGCATGAGGATGGCATGGTCCCACGTCCGGGACAGGCGGACCCGTGGCGTGGAAATCCAAGGCATTGGGGGAGTAGGGGGCGGGGAGAGGGAGCGCCCGCGCACGCGCGTGGGGTTGCCTCTCGCAGTAATGCCAATGCCTTGGAACTTGCTAGTGGCAACTGCTGCACAGCGCTGTCAATGCTCCTGAACTTTAAAATGATTAAAATGGTAAATTTTAAGTTATGAGTATTTTACCACGGTAAAAAAAAAAAAAAAAATGTAGGTTTGTATTTCCTAGGCCTTTGTTTCCTTCCTTTCGTTTTTTTTTTTTTCCTAAAAGAGAACAAAACTCCCGGAGGCACCGCGCACCAAGGCGGGAAAGGATCGCTGAGACCGGGCCTGTCAATCACGAGGCCACGCCCACCACCCCGGCGATTGGCTGTCCCCTGGGCGGGGCGGGGCCTGAGCGCCGGGAAAGGACCGCTGAGACCGAGCCTGTCAATCACGAGGCCACGCCCACCGCCCCGGCGATTGGCTGTCCCCCGGGCGGGGCGGGGCCTGAGCGCCGGGAAAGGACCGCTGAGACCGAGCCTGTCAATCGCGAGGCCACGCCCACCGCCCCGGCGATTGGCTGTCCCCCGGGCGGGGCGGGGCCCGAGCGCCGGCCTTCGGGACCGCCCACGCCGGGATCTCGGTGACCCGCGGGGAGCTCGGAGCCGGCGCGCCCTGCAGCTGGGGGACAGCGAGTCAGTTTATCTAGGGGCTCCCGAGAATGGCGCCACTTCCCACTGCGGGTCACGGGCCGCGGCGCGGCACCAGCATCCCCCCGGCCCAGACCTGCCGGTGTCGGGAACCGGAGCTCGCCACGCAACGTGATGAGCTCGTAACAGGCTGAGAACGCGGTAGAAAACAGCGAGTCCCCCATCAGGAAGTGTTTTGTGCAAACCTTTTAACGTATGCATGTGTATTAAAATAGGATGTACACTACTTTTTAAATTGTGGTAAAATATACATAAAATTCACCATCTTAACCAATTTTAAGTGTACAGTGGCCTTAGGCACTTTCACGTTATTGTGCCCAACTCCAGAACCCTTTTCATCTTGTAAGACTGAAACTGTCCCCATTCGACAATATTAAGCCCCATTCCTCCCGGCCTGCAGCCCCTGGCAACCATCCTACTGCCTCTTCTTACAAACCTGACTCTTCCAGGAGCCTCATTTAAATGGAACCATACAGTGTTTGTCCTTTTGCATCTCGAAAAAATATGTATACTGCATTTGTTTATTGTAAAGTGTATGTTTACTGAAGGTCATGGTGAAACAAATTTAAAAGCTATTGGTACTCTGGGAGGCCGAGGTGGGTGGATTGCTCGAGGTCAAGAGTTCGAAACAAGCCTAAGCGAGACCCCCGTCTCTACTAAAAAGAAAAAAAAATAGAAAGAAATTAATTGACCAACTAAAAATATATATACAAAAAATTAGCCGGGCATGGTGGCGCATGCCTGTAGTCCCAGCTACTCAGGATGCTGAGGCAGGAGGATTGCTTGAGCCCAGGAGTTTGAGGTTGCTGTGAGCTAGGCTGACGCCATGGTACTCACTCTAGCCTGGGGAACAAAGTGAGACTCTGTCTCAAAAAAAAAAAAAAAAGCTATTGGTGGAGGAAATAGTTAACACCAACCTTTGCCAGCTTCCTCTTGCTGTCTACTCTTTAACAGCAGTTAGACTCTGTCCCCAACACCCCTGCCAAGGGAGGCCAGGCCTTGGTGGGGAATCAAGGTAGTTGGTGAAGAGAACATCCCCCACTGCAAGCTAACACAACGTTTTAAGGATGAACACAAATCAAAAATAAGAAAAAAAATTTGCTTCTCCCTGGTACAAAAAAGAGAAAGCATTTACTTCCCCTCCCTTTTCTTAGAGCATTTATTTTAGGAAAGTTATTGTTGTACATCTTTTCTCTGCTTCTTTGAGATGGATGTAAATATTTTTAAAAGCCAAATAAGTCTCTGGCCAGTTCTGCAGTCCAGGAATGTGTTTCTCAAAGACCTGGGGGCCACTCTGAAATGCACTTCTCAAAGAAGATAACTTCAGATTCCGTGGGAAGGTAGGAGCAAAATCAATGCCCAAAAATCCATGATGGGCCAAATATAAAAAATTTTTTTTTTTTTTGAGACAGAGTCTCACTTTATTGCCCAGGCTAGAGTGAGTGCCGTGGCGTCAGCCTAGCTCACAGCAACCTCAAACTCCTGGGCTCAAGCAATCCTGCTGCCTCAGCCTCCCAAGTAGCTGGGACTACAGGCATGTGCCACCATGCCCGGCTAATTTTTTCTATATATATTAGTTGGCCAATTAATTTCTTTCTATTTATAGTAGAGATGGGGTCTCGCTCTTGCTCAGGCTGGTTTCGAACTCCTGAGCTCAAACGATCCGCCCACCTCGGCCTCCCAGAGAGCTAGGATTACAGGCTTGAGCCACCGCGCCTGGCCCAAATATAAAAATTTTAAACAGAGGCAAGCTCCAACCTGGCACTTGCACCCAAACCCCCCTGCCCTGTTGGGCTTGCGATGTGCATCTATGAAATGGGCCAATTGTCCCTGCAGCACCCCCTGTCTACCTGGGCCACAGTCAAAGGAAAGCAGGCAAAAGCTGGTTAAATTACAGCACTCCCCAGCTTACCAAGATTGCTAAAGAGAGTTTCTGAGCATACAGGGCAGCACACTCTTAACTCCTGCTTTTTACACCCCACCCCCTTTCTCAATGGGGTCAGCTCTTTTATCCCTTAAAGCAATTAAGGTTCCCTTTCAAAATCAAGTATGTTTCACCACATGAGCTTCCATCTCTATCGGGCAAATAGAGATGTATTTGGCATAGAGTTGGGCACAGCAAGGGACCCTAGGAAACAGCTCTATCCCTTATCTATCAGGACAAGGGGGATGGTGGAATGTGCTGGAAGAAATCCCCAACAAGTCTGTTCCTCCTCCTGGGTTATCTCTGTTTAGAAAACCACTAATCCCAGGAGCCCAGGCAGCAGCTGCCTCTGAAAAGCTGGTTCAGCCTGCTGATGAAGCAAGGCAGACTTGCCAACATCCAGTGTTCATGACTGAGCAAACACAGGCTGGCTGTGTCCAAAACCACACTTCTTCCTTGGTGCCTGCTGCCCAACCCAGCACAAATACTTCCCCAAGTGTTCAAATCGTGGTGCAACACTCTGCAGACACAGGACAGAGATGAAAATTTTCCTTAAGACTTTACTAATCAAGCCCTGATTTTATTAAAGAAAAAAAAAGGCTTCATTTCTTTTTGTAAATGGCAACAGCATTCCACATTCAGCAGGAATCATTCAGAGGGGGAATCTTCCTTTTTCCACTTTACCTTCCTATGAAACCACGGCATGTGGCCTCGTGGGCCTGGGCATGGTTGGCTGAGCAAGAGGGGAGGTCAAGCATGGTCAACCCAGCCCTGGACTCCACCCGGGCCTCCCCTGTCTCCATGGGTCCCTGCAGCAAGAGGCCCTGGGCTAGCCACCCATGAGTAAGGAAAGCTTACAAAGCACCTGGTGGCCGGGAAATGGCCCTCAAGGCTCAGGTGGTGCAGCACCTCCTCCCTCCCCCCAGCATTCTGAACCACTGCCACATGCACCCATGCCACCCAACTCGGCCACGGAGAGGTCACACCAGTACCCTCGATTCCTATCTGTGTGTAAGTCCTCAAGGCTTCCTCTGCTCCCAGTCGGACGACCCATCTGCTGGGGGAGTATTGATTCTCCAACTCCTGCAGGGCACAGACACAGGCTCTGTAAGACCCTCGTTCTCAACACAGAGTGTGCCCCACCCCTGCGCACGCCTGCATGCTCCTCTCTGCCTGGAGAAGCCCCCTCCCCAGTATCCCATGCTCTCGAACATGCCCTCAGCTTCCTTAGATCCCCTCCAGCCTGGCAATGCATTCCCCACCCTCCTTCCACAAGGAGGGGCCTCAGACACTTGCTGCTCAGACACAACATGGAAGATGCCCTCAGATCCACGGTCTAGAGGTGCCCCAGCAACAGCAGCTATGCCTTTGACCAGCCTTAAGGGGAGACAAGGTTCCATAAATGCATCCAGTGAATGCCATCGTGGGCACCACTCCTACAGCAGCTAGGGCCACAGGAGGCCAGGCGGCTGGGGTGGCCACTGCAAAGAAGGGGGTCATCTTCCTGGAGAGGGTGCAATTCTGACTGCAGGAGGACCCAGCACAGTCAAAGGCACAAAAGTGAGGAGGAAGGAATCAAAAGTCAGTTTGCACTGCACTTGACTAGTCTTAAAAAAAAAAAAAAAAAGTCAGTTTGCAAATGCTGACAGGCCAGAATGCTGAAGCAGTCCGGTAAGACTGGGAAGCTGGGGCTGGAGGAGGGAGGGCCGTCGACGTCAGGCTAATATGTTCAGACTTAATGCAGAAAGGAACAAGGAACCGGGTTTTGGAGAAAGGCCTCAAAGCCAACAAACATCACGGGAAATCTGAAGACAAGGGGGCCTCGTGGAAAGGCCTGAGGGCAAACACCGTCACTTCCTGGCTGTTTTACCCTGGGCAAGTTAGTCCCTAGGATTCTGTCCCCTCATTGGTACAGTGGGCATACTGGCCTCGTCACAAGGTTACAGAGATGAGGCAGGTCAGTGAAGGGAAGAACACCCAACTATGGGTTACCTCCTCTGCCAGTTGTACGGGGCTCTTTGCCAGAGGTCCTCGGATCTGTACAATCTATACCTGTGAAGGTTATTATCTGTAGGGTGCTTGCAGCCACACCTGACCTACTCCGTGACTGCTGCCATCATCTTTATTCCTATTATTTATGATGATGATAATCAATAACAAGTGCCAGATACCATACCATGTGTTCTGCATCATTTCCAAAGCCAGACCCAAACACACTGCATAAGCTCAGCGCAACGTCGGAAACTTTGGCCCCTGACCTCCTGTGGATCTGTGGATATTAACCAGGACCTCCATGTTCTCTATCCTCAAAACCAGACTAACAAAAATCTGCCTGCGGCGAGAAGTAAAATAGATCACGGTTCTCAAGCATTCGCGACCTGGCACACAGTAGACGCTCAAAGTGCCCCGAGGAATGACCTAGAAGGCCGCTAAGTTTCCTTCTTGGAATTCCAATGTAATCGATGAGCTGATTTCAGTAATCCGCTCCCACGTCACCAGTGAGCTGAGCTCGAGACCCAGCCCCCCGCCCCTTCCTGCAGCCCCCCGCCCCTTCCTGCAGCCCACCCAACCCTCCTGCAGCCCCCCGCCCCTTCCTGCAGCCCCCCAACCCTCCTGCAGCCCCCCGCCCCTTCCTGCAGCCCCCCAACCCTCCTGCAGCCCCCC
>VSMD01074395.1:0-20100 GCA_008750895.1 Mirza zaza | reverse complement strand
AGAGTGCCATGGTGTCATCATAGCTCACAGCAACCTTGAACTCCTGGGATCATGTGATCATCCTACCTCAACTTTTCCAGTAGCTGGGACTACAGGCACATGCCACCATGCCTGGCTAATTTTTCTATTTTTTTGTAGGGGCAGGGTTTCACTATGTTGCTCAGGCTGGTCTTGAACTTCTTCCCAAGCCTCTCAGAGTTCTGGGATTACAGGCATGAGCCACCACACCTGGCCCAGATACACGCTTTCGCTCTGCTTCACTCCCCTTAACAAAAGTCACAACTGGACTCGGGGACTCAATTTCCACATCAGTCACCTGGGATCAGCTCCAGGCTGCCTTGAGATTTCACTGGGTGACAGAAGCAAGAAGCTAGGCGGGCGGATTGCTCGAGGTCAGGAGTTTGAAACCAACCTGAGCAAGAGCGAGACCCTGCCTCTACTATAAATAGAAAGAAATTAATTGGCCAACTAAAATACATATAGAAAAAAAAAAAAGAAGTAAGAAGCTCCCCAAAGGCCACCTCTGTGGACTCCCATTTGGTCACTTAATCCTTTCTACCCACTCTCCCTACCAAGGTTTCTGGGGACCTCTGAGGGCAGGGCTCAGCCTCCTCCCTAGAGACCCTCGCCAGCATACTGCACTTCACAGTTTACGACACTCAAGACAAGTTCATTGTCACCCCCATTTTACCAAGGGAGGAAGGGAGGAAGGGAGGAAAAGTATCCTGTGCCATTTGCAACTCAGACTCAGACCTATGTGGCTCTGAATCCTGCCTCCGCTATTCTGCTCCTCCGGCACAACCCAGCCCCGATGTCTCCAGCTCCTTCCCTCCTGTCCTGCGTTCCTCACCCCTCCATACTGTGCAGTCCAAGGGCTCTAGGCACAACCAGGCAGAGGAAGGAAGGAGGGCCCCTAAGTCTGCCCCACTCCCACTCCCACTCCCGCCCGCGATGAGCTGCGGTGGCTACAGTGGACAGCGTGCGCTCAAGAAGCTCCTAGAGGAGCTGGGGGCACAGACTCTCCCAGAGCATTGACCCAGAAAACTCACCTGGGACTTAGCGAGTGGCCCACTTGCAGTCCATGACGTGCTGGGGCAATTTCCTACTCCTGGAGCAGCCCCTGCTGCTAGCCAGCTCCTGTACTACCTTCACATGCAATGTCTCTCAGAAGTCTGGAGAGGCAGCAGATGAGGAAACTGAGACACCCAAGGAGGGGAAGTGACTTGCCACAGAGCTGGCCAGGACTCGAATCCTAAGAACCTTGAAGCTCACGTCCCCAATGCCAAGGCTGACGGAGCCACCACCTTGCTGCAAGGAAGTCACTTCACCCTCCGAGTCTGCTCACCCAAAGAATGGCATCATCAGTTGAGCCCCAAGGGCTGTTGGGAGGATGAAGCAAGATAACATTTAAGGACCGGGGCCTGGCACAGGGAAGGCACTCATCAGATGACCACTTTTCCTCCTCTTCCCCACCCCCACCCCAGCCCTCTCCTGGCCTCTCTCAGGTCTGGAGACGGGCCTGTTCCTGCTCATTGCTGCCACAGGGACCAGTTAACTTGGTTTTCTCAGCAGTGCCTGGAAGGTCCATTAAAGGAGGCTGAGACCCCACCAAGTCCATGGGTCCAGATACCCCCACCCCAGGGACTGAGGATGGCTCCTCCAATGGCAGGTGAGGCTGAGCCCAGGTACCCTTCCCCTCCCCAGCTCCGATCCCTCCTTGAGCTTGGGCATTATGGGGAGAAGGCAGCCAGGGTGGCTCTGCCTGGGCCCCCAGTGGGCCTGGGCCAGCCCCTCCTCATCTTATTCACTCTCCCTCCTCTTCTTTCTCTTTCTCTTCTGCTTTACAAGTACTTATCGGGCACACACTTTGTTCAGGTAATATTCAAGTCACTCAGCGGCACAAAAGAAAGTCCCTGCCCTGAGATGCCTATATTCTAGCAGGGGAGACTGGTTTATTTTAGTTAATGAGTAAATATATAGCAGGGCAGGTGGTGATAAGAGCTATAAGGAAGAGTAAAGAAGGATAAAAGGCAGAGATTCAGGGCTGCAACCTTGGATAGGCCGGATAGGTACCACCTGGGCTGGTGGGATCCCCTTGTCCCCACATCACCTCCCAGCTCTCTGGAGAACCCCACCCAGCCCAGAGGGTACCCCAGGCCCTGGGCCCCCACTGTGTGCCAGGCTCTGCCTCAGCAGATCTCAGCAGCAGGCCAGGGCCCAAAGCCAGGGCTCCCTGGGCACAGGCTGCCACTTAGGACTGCCAGGGCTTTGGCATGGGGCATCCTGAGCTTGCCTTCCACTCTTGGCCCTGGGGGAAGAGGAGAAGCCCTCTGTAGCCACCAACCAACCCCAGGGCCTCTTGTAGAGAGGAGGGCACTGGGCCCAGAGAGGGGCAGGGCTTGCCTGGGTCATGCACAAGGCAGAGGTGCTCTTGCTCCCCTCCTGCCCTCTCCTCTGGCAAATGCTCAAGGCAGATTCAGGGCTGAGCCTCCCAGCAGAACGCTGGCCTGTGAGGGGTGGCTGTGCCTGCAGTCAGCTCCTGGTAAAGGCATGTGAGGTGCTCCTGCAAGGGGCCCACCTGGCAGTCCCACCCCATCCTCTCGGCTTTCACAGGCTGAATTCTCATGCCCTAGGCCCCAGAAGGCTGAAAGCACTTTGCCCTTAGCCCAGGCTTATGAAAGTTTTGGTCAACTCTGCCTCAACTTGCTGTGTGACCTCAGGCAGGTTCCAAGCCCTCTCTGGGCCTCAGTTCCTTCATCTGTCAGAAGAAATGAGGCACCTGCATCTTAGGGGTGTCATGAAGAATGAGCAAAACACTGGCAAGAAGGCAGTTTGAGAACTTTTAGGCGCTACCCAGATGACAGGTGGTGTTGTGTGCTCATCTGAAATCAGCCTCCTCATACTGTGGAGTCCTGAGGTAGCCCCAGAGAAGCTCCAGATCCTTGATGGGACATAAGTAGAAATTCCACAGAACCAGTTCTTTGGAAAAGGCAAGGCAACCACCTCTGCTCCCAACCAGCCAACAGGAAGGGCCCCTCCTCTGCCTGTGTGGTAAGGTGAGGCGGGAGGGACAGGAAAGGGGCAAGGCCGGGAGGCCTGGGAAAGTTTGCTCTGGGAGGAGGCTGAGAAGCCCTAAGGTAACTGTGAGAGTCACCCATCAAGCCCGGGACAGTAACAGTACTTGAATGCTGTACACACGTGTCTGCCTGGGGGCTCGTCAGCCATGTGTGGGCCCGACCTGAAAGACACACATGTATTCACAGGGGTACACACGTTTGCGTTGCACCAAAGTGTGTATGCGCACATGTGTGTCCATGTGAGTGGCTCTGGAATGTGTAGGTTTGCTCACATGCGTGTTTGCCCATGCCTGCGTCTCTGCATATGCCAAACACACGTCACTCCCGGAGAGCCCTGCACACCCCCAGTCCAGACGCCGTGGGAGATTTGTGGGGTTCCCAGGCTCTGCAGGCTCTTGTTTCCCTGGGAACAAAAGCAGTTACATAAGAGGAGGAGGAAGCCTTAGAGGATTAACTCGGGCTCAGGCTCTCCCAGCGCAGCCCAAGCTGTAGGGGAGCAGGGGAGCGCCCAGGCTTGAAGTCCCTCAGATCCTGTGTTGCCTGTGGGCACTGAGCGTCAACAGCCACCCTCCCACCCTCAGTCTCCAGCAGGAGCCCCCTGGCTCCTGTGCAATAAGTCAGTGCTTTGCAGTTTATCCCCACACTCCTTGCGGAGGATGCTCCCACACACTAGCCTGAGAGCCCTCCCTCAGAGGCCCTGTCCCCAGGCAGCCACCACTACTACCTCAGTCTCAGGTCCCCCCACCTGGCCCTGGGCTGGGCTCACAGTTCAGTGCTGGCCACTCCCTTGGGTGGGTCTCACCCCATCCTGAACCCTGGTTTCCCCAGCTGTGGAATGGAGCTATCCATGCCCATGCGAGCTAAGGGCTAAGAAGGGTCTCTGTGGGCTGTGATGAGCCACTGGCAGGTGGGAGTGGTTTTGTGCACATCCTAGGCACCCAAGGCCACTGCTCATTGGCCCCTCAGTCTGCGGGAAGAGACACAGTTCCTCTGGGTTTTGGACAAGATCCTAAAGGGAGTTGACCCAGCTTGAGGCTTGCAGGAAGCATGCTTGATGGTCCGCTCAGGCAGAAGAAGGATGGTCTCTCTTGCTAAGCCTCAGCTTTCCTTCTCTGCAACCTGAGTGCCTCATTCTGTCCAGGGCCTGGGGTCATCCACCATAGGAGAAAGCACAGAGGGTCCCCAGAGACCTGGCAGAGGAGTAAGGAGCACGTGCCCGTGGGTGCAATCCCACACTGGTACATGCGCAGCACACCCAGACCCCCATGCAGCTCCATGTAACTCACACAGGTCCACACGTGTGAGTATGCACATACACGTGGGCATCTGCCACGCGGGAGCACCCGCAGCAGGCACCCGTGCACTCACATGTGCGCACCCACGTCCAGCCTAGCAAACGCAGGGCTCTAGCTTAGCTCAGCAGCAACTTGCACTCAAAGAACTTTCAGAACCAGGAGAGGTAGAAGGGGAAGAACCAAGTCCTCGATCGCCGAGGCCCTTCCTCTGCTCCCTGCCAGAGAGACTCAGGGGTTTCCCTGAGGACGCAGACGGCCTGTCTGGCTCCCCGTCTCCGGCCATCCGCACAAGTACTGGCCAGAATACTCAGGTTGCTGTGGGAGTACAGCCCTGACTTGCCCAGCGGGCCACCAGTCCTGCTAGTCACCAACGCAAAGTGAGGCTTCCGGCTAATCTCTGAATTGTGGAGCTCTCTGCTCCCCGGCCTATGCTGAGCTCACACAACGCCTTGCATTAACGACGCTGCTCCTGCTGGCGCCACAGGAACCTTCTCTACAACCTATGGTGCTCCAGAAAGTCTCTCAGACAGAAGGAGTTTGCCTGTGGCGTCTCTTCAGCTGTGTCTCTCACCCTCTCCCTTCTTCCTCTCAATGGCCTTTCAGGTACCCAGTGACCCCACAATCCCCTCATCCTACAACGCAGGATCTGAGCCTTTCTCTCCCCCAAAGCCACCCTGCCTGACAGCCATGAGGCACTCTGATCACCTCCACTGCCCTGATGAGGAGGGGCCTGTGGGGTCACTGTCATCCATCCCACAGAACACGTGGCCATTTTACCAGGGTCTTTCCTCCACCCCAAGCTGGCTGTGGGGGGAAGGGACCTTTCCTGGGGCTTCTTAAATAATTCTGCCTAAGTGACTTCTAGTAGATCGTCCCTGGTAGTATAAGCGCGAAAGCGTCAGACTGCCAAAGCCAGGGTCAGAATCCTCAAACATCTGAGCTGGAATTAGGGAATGTTACAGTTGGCGTGTAGAAAGCTGGAGTTTGGATTGTAGCCTTCTAGAATGTTTGAATAATTATAGACTCTTAATGCTAGGACTGTGGAATCATAAACAATTACAGCCAGAATTATGGATTAAGGGATATCAGGGCCAAAAGTGACGCCAACATCATCCAGTCCCACCTCCCCGACAGCTGAGAAGAAAGATCTGGCCTCATCACTCAGCAAGTCAGTGCCAGGACGGCCTCCTTCTGCCCAGCAGGGCTCTGTCCTCCAGACATAGCGGAGCAGCTCTCAGGGCCTCTGGGGCAGAACCACCCCCTGCCTGGGCACAGCGGGCACAGTGGGGACAGTGGGGACAGTGGTCTGTCTCTGCCCCACCAGGCCTGTGCCGGCCCATCACAGCACCCCGCCACCACAGGGATATATTTAGGTGCCCTCCCCAAATATGTTTCCACAGTCCAGACACTGCCTTTTATGTCCCCTCGTCCTCCGAGGCCTCCAGGCACCTTCTCAAAACTGACCCGATGAAGTCACCAGGAGTAGGGACTCTTCCTCTGCCAATGCAAATGTTTGAGCCCCAGAAACAAAGCCCAGCCTGAGGGGTCTCCTGGTCCACTTCTGCCTGCTGCTCAACTCTGACCTCACAGCCTCTCTTCCAGCTCCTAGGGCCGTCTTGGTCCACAGACCAAACGTCCCTATCCCGCTCTTCTTGGCTTTCCTCATTCCAGGCAGAGGGCACCCCAGTCCCTGCCCTGCCAGTTCCCAAACACCTGCCCCGCTCCCCAGTGCACAGGCCAGGATTTTTCTGTTGCTCCATCCATGCCCATGGCTGCCCCTGCATTTCTCCCCCACCTGCTCTCCCACATTCCATCCCAGGCCTTGCTGCAGACTTGCGTCTTCCCCTCTCTGACCCCATCTTCCCAGGAGTCAGATGGTCACTGTAAATTCAACAAGGATGCAGTCTGGGGACAGGAATGGATCCCCCACATATTCAGGTGGGGGGCTCTCAGATTCCCGCCCGCTCAGCTCATTGAAATATTGGCTCCGTGAGAACTGAGACTTCCTGGGGTGGGCAGGGCCCCAGTCCCATGGGGGTCTCCATCACTACCCTTAAAGCTTTGTCAACAGCTGCTGAGTGTTTCTATGTGCCAGAGATTGTGCCAAACTCTTTATATCCAGGAACTCAGTCAATGCTCACAATAACCTATGAGGCGAATACTATCAACATCCCCATTTTACAAAGGAAGAAACTGAGGCACAGCAAAGTTTTGCCCAAAGTGCTGCAAGTGAAGTGCCAGAGCTGGGATTCGAACCAAGCTTGGATGACACAACCACCTTAACAGCCCCAGGTGGCAGCCTGCTATGGGAACCCCCTTCTCCGTGGTCCCCTGGATCCTGCAGCCTCTTCTTGCCCAGTGGAGAAGCGGTGAGAACCCCATGGCCAGTCAGGGCTCCTCCCCCCAAGCCCAGCTCCCTTGCCCCTGCACTAGAAGTGACCAGGACAAGCTCCCACCTAGCACATGTCACATACCTAACCACACAGCCACACTCCTTTGTGTGTGTGTGAGGGTGAGCCTGGGACCTGCTGTACCTCCTCCACCCCGAGCAGGTGAGCTTTTGCTCTCCCAAGCCCTCAGGAGTGCCGGGCAGAAAAGGCAGAACCCCCCTGGGGTCATGGAAAATGTTCTGTCCGTGGTAACCACTGCACAAATGTGCCTCACCTTCCATTACCTGGCTCAGCACACCACAGGGCCACGGATGTGCCACACAAAACACACACCTCACAACTCGCACAACACACACACGCAGTGCACCATCCCACCACGGCTCCTACCACACAGTGCACACACACCGTGGACCCCTGAGCTACCCGGGTGCAGCCACTCAGGGCTAAAGATGGGTACCAGGCACGCTTCTTGCAGGCGGATGCACACCGCCCTGGGCATGCTATGCACACACTGCACACTGACTACGTACAACCCACTGCTTGCAGTAAGCACTTACTGCCCGCACCACGCTACAGGGACTCGCCCCGGGAATTCTACCCTGCAGGCCTGCCCTGCACACCTCCATGCCCCGCCACCCCCTGCCCCTTTGATCCCGCCCCGCAGCACGCCCTCACCTGCGGGGGGCAGCACCAGCAGGCAACTGGCCAAGTTGGGCCAGGCAGTCTCTGTCCTCAGCGCTGGGAGGGGAACACGCGAACCGCGAACCGAGGCGCCTGTGTAGACCGGGGCTGCAGCTCCTGCCACAAGCGCAGCGAGAGCAAAGCCGCAGGGAGGGGCTGTGGCCCGGCGGCCTCGGCACGGCGCAGGAGTCCCGCCCAGCCTGGACTGAGCCGGGCTGCCCGCCCCTGGGGGAACGAGGGGGAGGTAATAGAGTCTGAAACAGGCTGTTGGCTTCAGGGGACCGCTCCAGGGTTGAGACCCCTGACCTGGACTCCAGTACTGGAATCTCTCGCGACTTTACCCTTCCTTGACCTCAGTTTCCGTCTTTGGATTTGTCGGGGGAGGGGGTGTTAAATGGTGATTTTGTCCATCTTTCCAGGTCTGACATTACAGTTCAGGGATGGTAGAGAGGAGGGAGGAATAATATTAAGTATTATTTCTTGAGCATCTACTATGTGCCAAGCTCTGTATTAGATGTTTCAATGCATACCTCACTTAATCTTCATAGCAATTCCAGAAGTTTAGGTTCTCATAGTAAAGATTGGTACAAAAAAAAAAAAAAAAGAAAGAAAAAATAAAAGAAATTAAACAATTGCAGAGGTAATATTACCCCCATTTTACAGGTGGAGATGGAGGCACAGAGATGAAGTGACTTGCCCTTGGTCACATAGCTGGTAAGTGGCAGACTTGCAATATGATGCCACGCAGTCAGACTCCAGCGCCCAAGTACCCCTGAAGCGTGGGTTTCTGGCACTTTCCATGCCATACTCTGCTTCCTGATCCTCATAATAATCCCAGGAGCTTGATGTTTCTAATCCATTTTACAAATTAAGAAACTGAGGCTCAGGGAGATTAGCTTGCTCCAGGTCCCCCAGCTAATAGTTCTTCACACTAAAGGTGGGAGTGGAGATGGCAGTGACGCTTAGCACAGTGAGTGTCAGGATAGTGTGATGCTGGGTCCCCAACCCCGTGGCCCTAGAAACATGGCGCACAGCAGGCGGTGAGTGGTGAGTGAGTGAAGCCTCATATGCATTTACAGCTCTCCCCATTGCTCGCATCATCGCCGCATAAGCTTTGCCTCCTGTCAGATCAGCAGTGGCATTAGATTCTCATAGGAGCCCCGACCCTACTGTAAACTGCGCGTGCAAGGGGTCCAGATTGCCAGCTCCTTATGAGAATCTAATGCCTGATGATCTGAAGTGGAGCTGAGGCAGTGATGCTACCACTGGGGAGCGGCTGCAAATACAGATTGTCATTAGCAGAGAGGTCTGCACAATAATGCAATGCGCTTGAATCATCCCAAAACTATCCCCACCCCACCCCCATCTGTAGAAAAATTGTCTTCCATGAAACTGGTCCCTGGTGCCAAAAAGGTTGGGGACCTTTTGTAATGGGACAGTGCCTGACACACACAGTTGGTGCTCATCAGTGTCAACATTCCTCTTGTCACTCTCCCTTCCTTCTCTTTTTCCCTTTAATCTCCTAAAATCTGGCTGGTGGACAGGGACCTCCAACTCCCTCATCTCTAAAACCTCCCTGACCCACAGTCCCCAAATACAAGCCAGTCCCTCCTCTCAGTCACTGTTGTGGCTTTTATTCAACGGTTACTGAGTCTGCTATGCACCAGGTTGTGTGTTAGGCACTGAGGAGACACTAGAACAAGATAGTTCAGACAGTGCTGGCCTCAGGGAGTTTATGATCCTGGGGGGGAATACAGACATTAAACAAATAGCCACACTAATTAATTCCTAGTTATACATTGTGTTAAGTGCTAAGAAGGAAAAGTGAAGAACTAGATGAGAGACTACAGTGGGGAAGGGAGACATCTAATTTAAATGTGGAAGATCCAGGAAGGCTTTCCAGAGGAAGTGCCATTTAAGCTGAGACCAGAAGGAGGAGTTAGACTCAGCCAGGTGAAGGTAAGGTGAAGAGACTCTCAGACAGGAAACTGCACAGAGGCCCTAAGACAGGAAAGGTCTTCCTTTCACTATCAGCATTATTGGGGGAGGTTGCCAGTTGTTGGACTGCCTGCTCTGCAGTCCTCTGCCCAGCTACCTAGTCTCCCCCAGAACTCCTGCAAGACAACACTGCCAAGGATCCAGAGACCGCCATGCCTCCAAAGCAATGCACACGTCTCAGTCAGCCACTCCCTGGACACTTTCACTAGTCCCCCCTGTGGCTTGCATAACTCCCTTGCTGGGTCTTTTCCCACTTCCCAGACTCCTCCCCAGAGAACTCTCTCTACCCTCCCCAGGGCCCTGCCCACCCTCTCTCCTCTCCCCCTGCACATTCTCCCTGGGGAAGGCACTCACTCTCCTTACTCTCCTTTCCTTCAATAAACATTCAATTCCTATTATGTGCCAGGATTAAAGAACAAATTTTTAAACAAAAATAACAACAGCAAAGAAAAAATTATAAAGGAAAATAGTGATAAACTCAGGTATAATTTTAAAAGTTCTGTTAATCCAAAAACGCTAAAGAGAAAAGTGAAAAGACAGACTGAGAGATCATCATAACACATATAACAGATGAAGGATTATCATCCAGCATATAAAAATAACTTCTACACATCAATAAGGAAAAGCCAAACAACCTAATAGAAAAAGGATCAAAAGACACGAATAGACACAAATTTCACAGAAAAGAAAGCAAGTATGGTCAACACACATATGAAAAGATGTTCCACCTCACTATCAACCAGTGAAATTTAAATTACAACCAGAATGAAATACCATTTTGCACATATCTGATCAGCAAAATTGTAAAAGTTTGATAGCAATAATTTTGTTGAGGTTATAGAGAGACAGGAATTTTTATATGCTGCTGGTGGAACTGGAAATTGAACACAGCCAAGTTGAAGAGTGATTTGTTAATATCTAGTAAAGTTGAAGATGCACATAGTCTAAGACTGAATTGTTTCACTCCAAGGTATATACCAGGAGGAACTTTTGCACATGTATAAAAATGCACACAATACTATATCTTATAGCAAGACATTGGGAGTAATCTTAAATATCCACCCATGGGAGAATGGAGAAATAAATTATTATTCAGATATCCTCACTATCTGAACTCTCATTCTCGTGATATTTGTTATAATGGCTTGCAAATAGTAGAAACTTGCAAATGTTCATCAACATGAATCCAGGTGAGAGGATGCCCAGTGTGCTGCAGTTCTAACCCAGTTGTCCTCTCGATAGGATAGCATTGCTCTCATGCTCATGCCCTTACCTTCTTTGATGAATCATTACTCCCTTTTCTTTGTTATTAAGTGAAATTGTCTTCAAAGAAAGCGGGAAAGCCTGAGAAGAAAGTAGGTGAGCCTGCGAGGCTATAGAAGTGCCTATACATGATGAGAAGAAAGTGTGGACGCCCTACAGCTCATTGAGAGGGCTGGATGGTGGGAGACGTGAGTTTGGCTTAAGTGAAAAACATACATGACAGTCTTCTATGTGGGAGAAGACAAAGCTCATTTGGTGTTAGTGTTTTAAATGCTTTAGAACTTTTTGCAATGGTGGAAATATTGTATATCTGCTGTCCAGTGTGGTAGCCTCTGACCACATGTAGCTACTGAGCACTTGAAATGTGCCTAAGGCATTGGAGGAACTGGAGTTTCGACATTAAATTAATTTACATTTAAATTTAAATAGCCTCATGTGACAAATAGATACCGTCATGGACAGTGCAGCTCTATACTTTGCAAAAATGGTTGGTGATTGCTATAGTTTTAAAGAATTTTAATGATATTTCGGGAAAACTAATTTGGGTTTTTGGATGGGCTGGGATCATATTATTTTTCCTTGTCAAAATTCTATAATATGAGCTTTCACTATTCACAAATTTGCTATCAGGAAGGGACTGTATTCTAATAGTAAGGGGTGACTGTATATTCATGTAATGGGGTACTATATAGCAGGGAAAATGGATGAGCTAAGCAACACGCATCGAGAAGGCTAAAACCACACAAGCATACTGTGAGCAAATAAAGAAAACATATAGAAGGACACATACAGCATCATGCTATGCACATACAGTTTCAAAATGTGTAAAATAATACTATATTCATGTAGAAAACATACAAGATATAAATAGGAGTGACCACCATAGTGGAGGTCACCTTTGAAGGAAATGAGGGGTGAGATTGTATGGGATACATGGTACCTTATGTTTCCCTCCTGACTCCCCAAGCCCTCCACAGCTCTGCAAGGGCAAAGGGGACAGGCAGGGCCAACACCAAGAGGAAGCACCTCTCTCAGGAACTTTCTCTGGCCTCCTCCCTGCCAGACAGGGCCTAGGGCCTCCTTGGATCTCTGAAGTCCCCAGCATTGGCTTCTGTGACACCCTGATCACTCTGGCCTGATGTTGTCTCTCTCCACATCTCTCCCCAACCAGCCTAGAATTTCTTCCAGGGCAGGCGCTGTATCTGTTGTTCACCAGGCTATTTTCCCTGCCCTTGGCACCATGCTTTGTAAATATCTAAATGAAGGAACGAATATAGGATTCTTAGGGGATTTTGTCATCACCATCATTCATTTATCCTCTGACACCTGCTATGTGCCCAGGCCTGTGCAGGGCACTGGGGATACAAAGAAGATGAACTGTTCATGGCCAGTGCCCTCTGGAAATGCCCAGAGTGGAGGAGAATAGACCGGAATATGGTGGGCAATGGGACAGAGTGACATGCACTGAGGCATAGGAGCCCAGAGGGGGCTCTGGCCCACCCTCGGGGCAGAGAGAGCAGGGGAAGTCGAAGTACAAATGTGTCCTAGGCTGAGTGTTCAAGAACAGCCTGAGGCTGGGCGAGGTGGCTCACGCCTGTAATCCTAGCACTTTGGGAGGCCAAGGAGGGAGGATCGCTTGAGCTCAGGAGTTCGAGACCAGCCTGAGCAAGAGCGAGACCCTGTCTCTACTAAAAATAGAAAGAAATTAGCCAAACAACTAAAAACAGAAAAAAATAGCCAGGCATTGTGACGTGTGCCTGTAGTCCCAGCTACTTGGGAGGCTGAGGCAGGAGGATCACTCGAGCACAGGAGTTTGAGGTTGCTGTGAGCTAGGCTGATGCCACGGCACTCTAGCCCAGGCAACAGAGTGAGACTCTGTCTCAAAAAACAAAATGAAACAAAAAAAGAACAGCCTGAATGATTTGGGTAAAGTAGGGGAAGACGTTCCCTTCACAGAGGGGCAGCATGTCAAGACCTGGAGGTGGGGTTGCACATGGCAAGTTACAGGAACCTCATGAAGGCCAGTCCTACTGGACAGTCCAGTGGAAGAGGGAGTGGGAGAAGATAAGCTGAAGCTAGAGTAGGGATCAGGTCCTGCAGGGTCTTGAACGCCAGGCTGGGAAGCTTGGTTATCCTCAGGGCAGTGGGAGCCATGGAAGGTTAAAGCAGGGGAGGGACATGCTCAGAGCTGTGTTTTAGGATGATGGCTTGTCCTGGCTGCTGTGCACAGAGGCAGAATTGGAGGCGGGCTCCAGTGAAGAGGTCAGGCCAATTATCCCGGGGAATGGGCAGGGCAGTGGGGATGGAGGAGGGGTGACAAATGGGCGATGATGAGAAGATGGATTTGGGGGCCTTTTAGGAGGTAGAATCAGGAGGACTTAGGCAGACTGGATGTGAATGTGAGGGAGGGGGAGAGGGGGGTCTTGGTTTGAGTTCCCCTAAAAGCAGACCCTGAGGCGAAGACTCAAGTGCAAGTAGATTATTTCAGAGGTGATCCAGGGAAAAGAAGGAAGCCAACTCAGAGTGGTTTAATGAGCAGATCATCACTGGGGTCATTCTTGTTGGGAAGCTCTGGGAAACGACACAGAACCTGCCTCAGACATGTCCCACCTGAGGGGCAGGGAGCTAGAGCGTTTGTCCACCAACTCTAGCTGTCATTGGTTAAAGGCCAATTCTCAAACTTTCTGGTACTGCTGGCCAAGTGTGCTCCAAAGGCCAGAGAAAGCCCCGGGGCGGTGGCCAAGGCTCCACAGTGAGAAGCTGTGCAGGTAAGGGGCCTGGTGAGTGTGGGGTCCTGGGCAGGGACCCCCCCACAGCATCTGCTGCAGGGCAAAGGGGCCCTGGCTGCTCCCAATCGGCTGAGCTCTGGTTCTCCAAGGCTGGGGAGGCAGTCTGTGTACAAGTCAGGGGAATGGGTTTGGATCTGGTGGCCCTAACTCTCCCCAGTGTCCTCCCCTCAGCCCTCAGCCTTTCTTGCCTGGCCCGCCCACTGTCCCCAGGTCCTCCTGGGTGTGCAGAGCCCCACTCTGATTTCCATGGAGACTGTGCTCCAATTTCTGGGAATGCTCACTCTGATCAGCTCAGCCAAGTGGTCTGACCCGCATCAGACATCAAGGCAGAGACACTTGGCGTCTCTCTAATAAAATAAAATCCTGTCATCTGGGGTTGGCAGCAGGCTAGAAACACAGATTTAGAATTTACCAGCTTAATGTCTTGTCCTCTAGGCCATAGGGCAGGTGAGGTCACTTCTACCCTCTTTAGGATGGAGCCATCAGTTAAAGGAGGGAGGAGGAGATGTCCAGAGTTGAGATGAGGAGGATTAAGTATGATGAGAAGCAGAGCGGTGTGCTGTCACTAAGGCCAAGGGAAGATGGGCCTGGGAGAAGGAGGGGCAGGGCTGCAGGCTCAGAGCTGGTCCCTGGAGCCAGGCCCTGTTTCCATTGGCCCCAGGAGAGGTCAAAGAACCCTTGGTTAAATTGTGCCTGGCAGCAAACCTGCTTCCTCTTCCCTCTCCCAGGCTCAGAAGCCTGAGCAGTTGGCAGGTGTCCAGCAAGACCCAGCGCTGGGTGACCTACATCTGGCATTCCCATAACCCCTGAGACTTCTTCCCCTGTCTTCTTGTCCCTGTCAGCCCCGGCCTTGGTGTGCCCGTGGCCTCCTGTCAAGGCCGGTGCTGCCCATTCAGCCCAGCCACAGCTCCAGGACCCCTGGACCCCACATGGCTCCCAGTTGCCCTGTCAGTCCACCAGCCATGGCCAGCCCTTGTACTGAACAAGAACACCCCTTCCTGGAAGTTGCCGCTTTCACATTCCCACCACATTCCGGCTGCTTAATCAAATGTTAATTCACAAATTCACGACCCAGGAATCCTGCCTTGGCAGCTCTTTGTCTCAGCTCTGGTTGCCTCTCCTGTGTCTAAGCACATTGGGATACCCCATGTAGCTCCCTCCTACCAGACCCACGTCCAACAGAGCCACTTCTGGTACAAAAGTTAATATGCTCTCTGGCAGCATTAAAAGGAGCATAGTGCCTATGACAAAGGAGGTGATAGTCCACAGAGGTCTGTGCTTAAACTGCCTGTGGAGCCCCATGACCTCTGCAACATTGTCTGCTGCTCCTGGGACTGCAGGGACTCAGAGGATAATGAAATCAACACGTGTAACAAGAAACCAAGTTAATGAGAGTCAAACCTTGGGATGGGGGGGGCAAATCTTTCATTTGGTACCAATAGGTACCTGCCCCTTGTAAAGCAGACTTATTGAATCTGAGATTCAACCAGACATTGTCGTTTGACAAAATAGTTTAAACTTCATAGTGAGGAAAAAGTCGATGTGTTCGTTCATTTCTGCTCTTTAAGAAATCAACAAATCAATACTGAAAGATTAGAAATGAGCTGTCTATTCATATGGAACTGGTTAAATAAATTTTGATTGTTAAAACAGAACAAGGAATTCTGTGTGAATATCTTAATGTTATAATTTATTTAAAAATAAGAAAAATTAAAAATTAAAAAAAAAAAACAGAACAAGGAAGCTTTTTATGTAGAAAGACCTTCAAGAAATCTTCAAAAGAAAGCTAGGTGTAGAAATATGTATTTTTTTGTTTGAACCTAGTGAATGCATTATTATTTTTTTTTTTTTTTTGAGACAGAGTCTCACTTTATTGCCCAGGCTAGAGTGAGTGCCGTGGCGTCAGCCTAGCTCACAGCAACCTCAAACTCCTGGGCTCAAGCAATCCTGCTGCCTCAGCCTCCCAAGTAGCTGGGACTACAGGCATGCGCCACCATGCCCGGCTAATTTTTTCTATATATACTAGTTGGCCANATCCTGCTGCCTCAGCCTCCCAAGTAGCTGGGACTACAGGCATGCGCCACCATGCCCGGCTAATTTTTTCTATATATACTAGTTGGCCAATTAATTTCTTTCTATTTATAGTAGAGATGGGGTCTCGCTCTTGCTCAGGCTGGTCTCGAACTCCTGAGCTCAAACGATCCGCTCACCTCGGCCTCCCAGAGAGCTAGGATTACAGGCTTGAGCCACCGCGCCCGGCCATGAATGCATTATTTAGTTGAAAATTAAGTTAAAAAGAAACATTAGTTTCTTAAATCAAGATGTCACATTTGATAAAGGTGCCCCAAGCACTATCAGGCTGGGGTCTGATAGTGTCCCATTGTTGAGAAAAGTGGAAAGTTTTCATAAACAAGGATTGATATAGGGATTTACCATTTTCTAAGTAGTTTTGCATAAATTAACATGTTAACCTTATTGAGACTTTTATAGCACAGCCAATAACTCCCATTTTTCAGAGGGGGAAAGAGGTTCAGCGAGGTCAATGGTCCTGCCCAAGTGTCCCCCCTCTGTAAGTAAAGAAGGCAGTCTTGGAGCCTGGGAGCGGGATGACAGGAACAAAAGAGAGAGCAGAGCACAGAACAAAGCCCATGCAGAATAACCCCCGGGCTGACTGGGGGTTACGGTCCCCCTTTGGCAGGGACAGGCCTGGGTTTAGATTCCGGCTCATCTACTGATAGCTGTGTGACCAAGGCAAGTTCCTTCACCTCTCAGAGCTCTAGTCACTCGTAAAACAGGGATAATAATTCTGTTCTCCTGACTGACTGAGATAGTGTACGTAAAACTCTTAGCATAGTACCTGGCACAAATAATCAAAACCTTTAACTCTTTTTTTTTTTTTTTTTTTTTGACACATGGTCTCACTCTGTCACCCAGCCTGGAGTGCAGTGGCACAATCACCGCTCACTGTAACCTCCAACTCCCAGGCTCAAGTGATCGATCCTCCTGTCTCAGCATCCTGGGTAGCTGGGACCATAGGCATGTGCCACCATGCCTGGCTAATTAAAAACATTTTTTTTTTGTAGGGACAGGGTCTTGCTATGGTGTCCAAACTGGTCTCGAACTCCTGGCCCTGAGCGATCCTGGCACCTTGGCCTCCCAAAGTGCTGGGATTATAGACGTGAGCTTCCATACCTGAGTCAAAACTTTGTACTATTGAAATGTTTTGTTTAGATAACAGAACCAGATATTACAACTCAACTGACACTCCATGGACTCCCTATATATCTGCTACATAAATTAAGAGGAGGAGAAGCACTGGACAATTGAAAGAAGTATAGGAAACCATCTTTGCCCTAAATGATGCTTACCGTCATGTTGGTGAAACAAACTTTAAGTCAGTCCATACACCTTTTCTGGGAACACAGTTTATTATTGCCAATAGGCAACTTATTTTCCCACGTTAAACCTCACTGTAAAATTAAAAAGCAGATAAATTGTTTTTCCAGTTTTATATGTAGTAGTTTTAAATGACGAGTGACAAAATTCACAATACAAACTAAATTTTTTTTCAGAATATTTGATGCCATTTTAGATAATATTGTGTGTCACTTTTGTACTGCCAACCACCCTCTACTCTGACTGAGGTCCTGGGTACATGTCTAGGCTCCTGCAATCATCCTGTATTAATGCTGTTTTTGGCACTAATGATGCCAAAACGGTGGCGTTGTCATGTGCTCTCTTCATTATCTAATGTTTTATTGCATTGACATCCATGATACTCCCTTTGGGCTTCTGGAAATTTTCAGACCAGAAAAATACTAACAGATCCATGCTGAACTTCACTGAAAATTATAAGAAACAGCAAACATTCCGTAATGTATACATATATCAAAACATCGCATTGTACCCCATAAATACATGCAATTACTATGTGTCAATTAAAAGTAAAAATTTAAATTAAAAAAAGAAACAACAGAATTGTTCTCTACAGTTTATTATTTTTTTCCTAAAATTTGAGAATAAGGGGATCCAATGTGCATCTGAAAGGAAAAACTCCTGACTTCCTTCTCTCTTGTGGAGAGGGCCACAAGTCTTCACTCACCAGGGAGACTGGTTTGTGTGGAAACACCTCCACCTGCCACCACTTGAGGGCGTGGCTGGCAGAGGCTCTCAGGTGTCGACATTCTCTGAAGGGACAAGAAAGGCCAGAAGAACAAAGGCAAGGGTAGTAAGGATGACAGTAGAGGGTTGAGACCGAGGTGGCTTGGGTCCACACTGACCTCTCACACAGGCAGGAAGGGACGCGCTTCACTGGAATCCTGCTGCCTCTTGCAGTAAGAAAGCCGACAGGAGAAACTTCTACAGTATTTGGTCCATCAGGACTTAAATAAGAAAACTGTGGTGGTCAACTTTTCTCCAGGTGATATATGGACTCCAGGATTTGAAAAAGAGCAGGAGACAGAGGGGTGACAAAGCATAATGAAAAAGTGTCTATGTCCCTTGTATGAATAACAACACGGGAAAACCCATCAACAAGATATTCAGGAGATAAGAAAGCAAAAAAAAAAAAAATGAACCAAGATTATCTATTAAGGAAGTGATAAAAAGAGTCTATTTGAAGACAGACTGAACATTCTTTTATCTATAGAAGAATCTAGTTAGGCACAAAATTCTACCATGAAAAAAGCACCAATAAAATAGAAATTTGGATCTTGTATTAGTCCTGGCTCTCCAGAGAAACAGAACCAAATAAAATTTATTCTTTTATTATGGGAATTGTCTCACATGGTTATGGAAGCTGAGAAGTCCCCTGAGCTACTGTCTGCAAACTGGAGATCCAGGATAGCTGGTGTGATTTACTTTGAAGGCCTGTGAACCAGGAGCACTGATGTCCAAGGTCAAGAGAAAATGGATGTTCCAGTACAGAGTGAATGTGCCTTTCTTCCACCTTTTTGTTGTATTCAGGTCCTTAGTGGATTGGATGAGCCCACCCACACTGGGGAGGGCCTTCTTTACTCAGCTGACCAACTCAAATGCTAATCTCTTCCAGAAACACTTTCACAGACACACCCAGAGTAATGTGTTACCAGCCATCTGGGCATCCCTTAGCCCAGTCAAGTTGATACAGAAAATTAACCATCATAGATCTCCTTATATTATCACTGCTTTCCTGGGTTTTAACCAGCATTCTCCTTGCTCTTCAGGCTTTAAATAGAGGTCCAGCATGGACTCCAGTAGTAAGAGAAAATAGAAGACACTTTCCCCTGGTTCATAGATCCTGGAGAAAAATATTTGAGACACATGAATGCTACTGACCCAAAGAAAAGATGAATGGCATTGATGTTAGAGCTGCAGTCCTGAAGAGTTTTGATTTGGCTTGAGCAGATTAGACAAAAGTGAAAGAAATGTACTTTGATATTAATGCCCACCACAATGAAAACCACCACTTCATTGGCACGGCTGCTGGTACAAGAGACTTAGAGGAGCAAGAGGCTGTCGTACAGATCATGGTCCATGACATTGCCATTGCAGATGGTTGGGCTGCACACGTGCCCCATGTGGGCAGTGGCTCCAACAGATCCCATCTCTTTCCCTCTCTCTCTCTCTCTCTGTCATCTGAGGAGACGTGGTGTCCTCATTCAGTGATGGATTACAGTTGGCCACAAAGCAATCACAGGCCATGAACATCAACACATGGTATTTAGAAAGGACTTACCAGAGAATGAAAAGCAGCTGAGTCATATGCCTGGCCTAGAGATGATGTTCTTCTTTGATACAAAAATCGTCTGCAGTTTGGGGGGTTGAAACAGAAGGACTATAGAGATCTGGGAAGGAATGATTGAAAGGAAAATAGAGCATGGGGGTGTGAAGGAGAAAACTTGGGTCAATTAGAGTGATCAAGGCCAGGTTCCCGGTGAACGGCTTTTTCGGCCTCCACCCATCTGCACCCAGATGCTCAAAATAAACAGCATTTTGCTATACATGAGGCTTCCTTCCTGTCTGTCTGTCTATCTGTCTGTTTCTCTCTCTCTCTCTCTCTCTCTGTCATCTGAGGAGACGTGGTGGCCTCATTCAGTGATGGATTACAGTTGGCCACAAAGCAATCACAGGCCATGAACATCAACACATGGTATTTAGAAAGGACTTACCAGAGAATGAAAAGCAGCTGAGTCATATGCCTGGCCTAGAGATGATGTTCTTCTTTGATACAAAAATCGTCTGCAGTTTGGGGGGTTGAAACAGAAGGACTATAGAGATCTGGGAAGGAATGATTGAAAGGAAAATAGAGCATGGGGGTGTGAAGGAGAAAACTTGGGTCAATTAGAGTGATCAAGGCCAGGTTCCCGGTGAACGGCTTTTTCGGCCTCCACCCATCTGCACCCAGATGCTCAAAATAAACAGCATAGGCCGGGCGCGGTGGCTCAAGCCTGTAATCCTAGCTCTTTGGGAGGCCAAGGTGGGCGGATCATTTGAGCTCAGGAGTTCGAGACCAGCAAGAGCGAGACCCCATCTCTACTATAAACAGAAAGAAATTAATTGGCCAACTAAAATATATATAGAAAAAATTAGCCGGGCATGGTGGCACATGCCTGTAGTCCCAGCTACT